>VYZW01035555.1:120945-193330 GCA_013401315.1 Balaeniceps rex | reverse complement strand
TAGCACGGCTGGCAGAAGAGGGAGCTCAGCTAATGCGCTAAATGGAACAAGAACCATACAGGAAATTAAGAGAGTAGTGCCCACGGGCCTCTGTGAGTTGCCCTCCTCCATGGCATGTGTGTGTAGTAAAGCGGGATTGTTCAACAGCAGAGCATGTGAAGGAAGCTATTTCTTGGTCCTGCTATGTTTGTGTATCTCAGACATTTGCTGGTTTGGGGTAATCATTGTTCTCGCCTGCTTTCGCTTTGGGTTTGCCTAATTATTAATATTTATAATTCGTCCTAAAATGACATCAAAATATCTGGTTTTGTCTCACATACTTTTTGCCGAGTACTAATGCTTTGGAAATAAAAGTCAAGAAATTTAACTGAAGTCAGGGAGAAGTCTGACCCTAACTGATAGTCCTGAATATCAGAGGCTCATAAAAATGCATTGCTACAGAGACAGACTTTTATCTTACAAATTGCTTTAGGAGTAAAGGAATAACTCTAAACGTTGAAATCCTTTTCAAAAATTCTCTATGGTTTTTGAGATAAATATGTTTAGCACGTTTAACAGAGCAGGAGATGAGCCTGCAGTGAGCAAAGAAATGAAGAGATCCTGGCAGAAAGCACAAAGTTTACCATCTAAACAGACTGGCCATATTGTTTATCCTTGGGTTTGTTATTAAAATGCATTGCATTGACTCTGTTCCCTGGTTACTGTCCCAGTAGGGCAGTCATGCTATTAATCAAGGTGCTAGTTAAACAGGATTGTTCAGCAGAATTCCTTTATCTCAGGTTCATAACACTGGGTTTACGTATGATGTGTATGCATTACCTCATTTGAAAGGTGTATGAATCAACACTAATGTGATTTTGTTGTTGTTTTTAATTTTTACAGATGCAGATTTACTTCTACAATCCTGATGACTTTGACAGTTTTGGAACAGCAGTTCTAGAAAACAGGGTAGTAGGAGCCATGGCTGTGTTTTTTCAAGTAAGTTTAAACAAGGGCTATATCCATAAACCAAAGCATTCACCAAGTACTATTTAATTCATTGAATTGTTTCAAGCTTAATGGATGCATCTGTTTTCTTGTTCCCACCTGTCTAAGTGAAAGATATTTCATATTGTCTAAGTGTGATTTAAAATGTAAATAAGTATATTTAGAAACGTAATGAAAAATTTTGCATGAGTTGTTCTGAGTTTATAGCTACTTTACAGATGCAGATTGGAGAACACATTTATCATGGAACTTCCTTCACTGCTGAAGCACATTGCTGGGGACCCTGGAATACTAACAAACCAACGTGAACTGGTTCTGTTTAGAGAAAACTTGAAATTCAGACATAGCTTGAGAGAAAATTAATCAATAAGTTTCATCAATCTTATCTGTAGCAGCTTCTTCTAAATTGTCATAGTAACAAGTTCTTGAACAGACCAGATTTCCAAATGAGTGAATTTATGCATCCCCGTTTGTAAAATGCATCCTCAAGAGCATGACTGCTCGCTTAGCTCATTTGTTGGTTCAACATGCTCGAGAACTTGTGGTTTGGGATAGACCCTGCTGCTTGCGATGGCTGGCAGGTCAAGCCATGCGGCAGTGGTGTTCAGCAATGTGGGCTTTTTGTCACATTGCATCAGAAATGGAGTTTTTCCTTTGACTCGAGGGTGAATTGAACGGAGGGAGTTGGAGCAACTCCATACCACCAGGCTGTCACAAGCAGAGCAGTGGGTAATGAAGATTTTGAAATATCTCAAGGTGTTGCTTTTTCAAAAAAGAGCGAGGGAAAATGCTGGTCCTCTGTGAGGTTTCACACTAGTTTTTACTGTGGAAGAAAATGATCTTACTGTTATCTTTGTGAAGTCAGAATGAAAAGAATATGCAAGTACCCATATGTAAATACCTCCCTTTTTCTTATGATGTTAGAGTGACAAGCCTGACTCTCCTGCTCAAATTAAATAAGGTTGTCTTTTTCCATGTCACTGATTTTGATCAAATGCTTTGATAAGGAGAAAAGGACAGATCCTTGTATTGCATAAATTGCTGGAACTCTGCTGACATCAGGCTAGTGGAAGTAGGCATGTTAAATTCATCACTGTTGAATTCTGAGCACTTCTGTGGCATTTCATGTTAGTGTAAAGTTGGTGGAGCTGTGATAATTTACAGTGGCATAGCAGGATGATTCCCCAGACTTCTTAATCTTCATGTGCTGTGGGAAGGATTTGGGCAAATTGAATTTGGCCTTAGAAGACAGAAGTTTAGAAACAGAACAACCGAAAGCACTGTTGCTTGATTTATACCACAGCGAAGAGCTGCACATTATGTGCGTGTGCCGTGTCAGAAGGAGCATGTGTTATGCCATGGTGGGCGATACATGTTGTGGCATCATGTGTCTGGAATTTAATTGCTAAATTACCTGATGTGCCTCACATAAGCCATGTGAAGCACTGCCCCATGTTGCACCATTTCTTAGTCTGTATGTGACATTTTTTCCAAGAAGCCTGTTTTTAGAGGATCTTAAAGTTATAGTGGGACTACGTTTTGTATTCCCCACCTGCAAAGCCAGGTGCTGCACTTACTGCGAGTCCCACTTTGCACGATTCCAAGGGAGCCATTAAACTCACTAAAAGTAACCTAAAATAGTCTGTAATGCTGTTAAAAAAAAAAGTCTTTGATTGTAAGAGACCTCAGGCTCTTTAAGACCTCAAGCGAGTGTTGCGGTCCCCACAGGGAAGCAGAAATCTATACTTTTCATCATTTCTAGCCCTGCAGGCCACAGGACAGTAGGCTGTAAAGTCTGGATGATGGTGCAGCTGGGCTCCTGTGCTCCAGGAGCCATGAAATCTGAAGCCGTTACTGATAAACAGTCTCTAATCTCTTCCAGAGAGTGGGGGTAAGATAATTCTTTGGCAAAGTGACCCAGGGACAACCTGTTTTGCGGCTGCAAGGAAATGGTTTTTGCTTTTTGGTATTTTTTTTCCTTGCCTTTGGGTGGAAATGATATATCAGTGGCATGCCATTAAATTTCTGAGTATATCAGGTCTTTCTTCTGAGTAGCTCTGCTCCAAGACAGAAAGCTGCCAAGGAAGATTTGTAGAGCCCAAAGTCCCCGTTCTGGAAGGACATGTGCTGAATCCTGGGCTGTGTAGGTGAACTTGAAGGACTTCAGTGTGGCAGCTGCTATTTTGGCCATCATGAGGGTTTTCCAGAGTTTGTCCCATAGAACTTGAGTTTTTGAACATAGGGTTATTAATTGATGGTGATAATACTCTGCAGATCCATATTGTCTTTGTTCAAGGTGCCATTTTAGTTGCCTCAGCTGTGTATTGTGTGCTGGAGCTGGTGAACCATGACTGGGAAAAACCTTTACGGACAGTTTAGTTCAGAAATACTTGGTGTTCCTTTAGCCTTGCTACCCAGGACACCATGCAGATAAGCTTACCGTGGCTAGTATTTCATGCAACTAATTTAAAAGCTGTCTTTTAAAACTGATTCTTAGTAACTTTTGAATGAGATGTCTGTAAGATGTCCATGGCCACATTTTGATTGGCAGCTTTGACTATTCAAGTACTAATTTTATAGTTTGCTATTTTCCAGAGCTGTAGTCCCATCTCTAACTCATTTATCTAGAACACAGCTTTAAAAAGTTGTAGCCATAGAGGTCATACTGTTTTTTACAAATACATTAGAAAACTGAATTGTGCACGCTTTTCTGTGTAAATATTTTAACACAGAAATTGTTGGATAGATTTGCCATTAAGTCAAGACTTGAATTTTTGCTAATGTGTTAATGCTGTGTTGGAATGAATGTGTACTGCACTGACTGAATTTATAGTGTGGCAGGTGTTTTTTGTTCGACTGATGTTCACAAATGTTCCTTTGAAAATCAGGTTCTCCAGTGAGTGAACATTATACTGAACTATATAATTATTGGTGAAACATTAAATAATTAAGAACCCTCTTTCCTCCTTTTTAAATAATTTAACTTGGACTATATAAGAATTTTCCTTATTGAATTCACTGTTTCAGGGGCAATTTCCAGGTAAAGTACATTGGTTCTGAACTTGCATAATTGAAGCACTTGGAACTTTGTTGTAATTGCTAATTAAATCTATGCTTTTCCCATTGCTTTCATTGTAAACTCTGTTGATAAATTCTATTTCTGTTTGCATGCTGCAGGCCAGTTGACCTGCCAAATAAAAAAAAATTACTAGTTAAAATCAGGAAACAATTCTTGCATACACAAACTGCTATAATTGCTCATCTCTGTATATCGTTGTGGATAGACACTCAGGGGGTCTCACATAAAATAACACTCTAGGGACTCTATAGCAGATATTCTCAATTTGCAAATGAGATGGGCTGGCCTGAAATCTCTAGCTGGGCTCTGAAAGCTGATTTTTGCATTGGAGTACAAGTTGTAAAGTGAACAGGTATGTTGAGGGAAAGGGTCCCATGATACTTGGTCCCTTTTCTGACCATAGCATCACTTCAAGCATTGTGCTGGGGACTATTGTATGTACAGGGGAGTGCCGCTGAAAATTCCTGCAGACTTTTGTTCCATATCTTTGTATTTGGGGCAGAATGAGGTGCCTCACTTTGCAAAAAACAAACAGCAAGCAAACAAAACCTTGCACCATGCCATGGTGTTTCCTTCAAGATCCTCTCTTGTCCTCACTGAGGCCACAGTGAGTGTAGTAGAGGAGCAAAGTGACTTAGGAACCTCTGATCTTTTTAGTTCAAATTATTTTAAAAGCTATTCAACTGGAACAAGCTGAAAAGGGAAGAAGGGAACTCCAGCCTGCTGGTGTCAGGTATAATGGTTATTAAAGCCCATAAACATGCTTCCCTAAGGGTGGGGGAATCAGTGGGGAAAATGGCTTTTTTCTTAAAGTAGGAATGTCTGTGGAAAAAAGTCAGTATGTTTCAAGAGGGAGAGGGAATCAGGGTATTAAATAGCAATGTGAGTCAAAAAGCTCTTGTTTTTTTGTTGTTAAAGAGAACTCGCTTGTTGTTCTAGCAAAAATCCGAATCTTCTAGAGACAAATGAGGTAATGCCAATGATTTCTCTTTTCCTCCTGACAAGTTTTTCAGGAGAAAAAAGATATGACCATTCCTGTCAGTATTGGGGTTACTCGGTGTTTCTCAAAGGGAAACTCGTGCTAGTGGAAGATGTTTAACTTCACATATCCATTACCTCCCACCAACAGTGCCCTCTTGGTCTGCAGTAAAGGCTTCTGGATTTGCAGAAACGGTAACACCGCCGTGGCGGGGCCTGTCTGCAGGGGCTCACTGCTTTGCGGACCTCTTAAAAGTTGCCTGTGGCTGCACGTTGAGACCCACTGATCTGCTCAAACACGTAGCAGGTCCCAGTCCAGGGCACTTCAGTCTTGATTTAAATGATCCTAACTTGAATAGTTGGTGCATGTGCTTAAATTCAGCCCGCATGAGGTTTGACTTGTACTTTATGATATTCTGGCTCCGGGCCTTGGTTAATTGTGAGGCTGAGCTAGTTTTGAAGCAAGCCAGGAGTGGAAGGGAAGGCCCAGATCTCTCACTGGTTCCCGACTCATCTGTTCGTATATGTACATCTAACGCATATTTACAAGTTGCATTTAAAATGAGTAGTTACTTGGATTAAATGCATTCAGACATATTGCATGGCTCTGTTTTAACCATCTAACAATATAATTCATTGCACACTTCACTACTTGCTTTATTAAAGCCAAACTTAAATGTGTTCAAAACAAACATATTGCTTTTGCATTTGAAATATTCATCTTTTGGGCCTGCAGTAGATTCATTACAGCAGAGAATACTTCATTCCTTGATTGCTGCTGTGAAAAGACACAATACTGATTCCCTAAGCAGTCATCAAATATTCGATAGCTCAGAAATTCAAGAGGAGGTGACGGAATTCTTGTTCCTACAGGGAGGCCATATAAATCTATTTTATTATTTGCAAAGAAAACCATCAGTGATTAGTTACTGTATCTCAGGTACTCAAACAAATCATCTCTAAAGAAGTTAAAGTAAAAATGAATTTTAAAATAACTTTTAGCAATGCTTTCATCATTAAAATTATCTTCATAATGATGAGTGATGTTGATACCTCGATCACTCAAGAGCTTTAGCAGTGCAGGGCTAGATTTTTAAAGGTAATTAGGTGCTTGGCAGCAAATATGCAACTAACGGTATTTTCAAAAGTATGTGAGATAAAAATGAAGGGTTCTACAGCTCTTTTTGTGGGATGCCATTCTTAATTCTCTTTTCCAATACTAACATTTTTTTAAGGTGGTTGAAAAAAATACTGTGTAGCACTTTTAACTTTTAGATCTATGTGTGTGTTATTTGTGCGTAAATGTCTTTATATTTACTACTGACTCGTGTATGCAGAGATTTGTTCTTCAGTAAAACAAACAGTAATCGTGGCCTTGCTTTTTGTAAGATTTTTTGGTAGTAGTTTTTGGTGTGCTTTGTGAAGGCGATCAATAACTCACTTTTCACAGGGACCTAAATGAGCTAAACGCAGAATAAATCAGTGGCACACCATCAAAGCCATTGAATATTTGGCACAAATACACTTTTTTTTAATGTATATTTCTCAAATAACAGAATTCAGCCTTTAACTTCCCTGGAAGCCTTGTTCTTCCCTCTTCTTCTCTTTCATTAACTGTTTCATGTGTTTGCCATCATAACCAAATAAATTCAGTGAGTAAGTGCTTTAAATACAGTAGCTGTTGAGAAAACCGTGTCGGGTAGGAGACCAGGTTCCCATGTCCCCATCTCAATTCGTGGCAATTCCCTAATTCCACCTCTCCCTTACTATAATGCTTTTTGAAAGTCTGAGCAAAATTAGCTTCATTTTGAAAATGAGAATGGAGGGGGAGGGAGGTGTGCACTTTTCCTGAAACATTATATCCACCTACATGAAGCATAATCAGTGCTTCAGTGTTTAGGCAATATCTTAAAGGTGATTTGCAGTAGTTCAAATAACATATAGCATCATTAACATGCAGGGCATCATCCGGAGTCATTGAGAGGCTTTTCATTTATTTTAATAGGCTTCAGATACATGTAAAGACCTTAAAATTAAATTACAGTATTAATTCTTTTAATGGTTACATTAGAACCCGTGGTGTTTTATTAATAGTAGCTTATGAATAATAAAACTATTATTATTGATTAGCGGTATTATTTAGTAATTTGTACAGGTATTTTTTTTACCTTCACAACACAAAAATGTGCGCAGGCTAAAGCTACTTATTCAATGCTTTTGGAAAGTATATTTGTCAAAGTGTATGCATATGTACTAGTAACTCTCCATGTAACAGAAGACAAGCAAAACAATTTGAAACGTGTTCTTACTCACTAAGTCCAGTTTCCCAGCATTTTGAAATTGTCACAGCTGTTTAAAACCATTAGTTGTTACTAATAAAAGCAGTACTAGGGCCTTTATATGGTTGAAGAATAATAATAGAGATACAAAGTAGCTACCCTGACATATAAAAACGAGCAAGTCAGAGCAGGTACATATGGTCAGTGCAGCACTGAGAGTACATTTTTCTGAGAAACACCTTGTACAATACACGTAATGATGTATAGTAATATGAAGCATCTCTGGAGCAGAAAACGGTTCTCTTAATTTTCCCGTAAATAAAAGGAGATAAAATTATCAAAAGACAAAAGTGATTTTGCATCATGGAGAATTTAAATATAAAATTATTGGAGCTTCTTAAAGTCTGTTAGATTCGGGTTGAGTTCAGTATGTGAATGACACTGAACAGCCTCCAAAGGTGGTCGCTTTAGCCAAAACATGCAAGTTTGGGTGCCTAACAATAAGTATTCATGCTGATCAAAAAACCGGCACTGAAACCCTTTTGACTGGAAGTTGGGTTTGGGTAGAAGACAAAAATTCATGGAAAGTGTCTGTTTCTAAAAAATATATTCTACCTTTCCATTAAAGAAAACAAAAATAATTTTTTAAACTAAGCCCAAAATTCAAATTTTTATTTCAACTTCTGTTGAAAGTTTCTTGGGAAATATGAATATTTTTAAATATTTTATGTAAAAGAAGGAAGAAAGGGGAGAACAGATGGGGAATAGCTCTGTGAGTAAAATATATATATCTTTCTCTCTCCAGTTTCAATTTTGGTGCTTATTGAGTTTCAAGTGCTTAACAATGAGACTTTAACTTTATTCTGATTCATACCTTTGCCCAGATTGGTCATGTTTCAGATGTTGTTTAAAAGTAAAATTGCTGTTTACAGCAGAGATTTTTTTTAAAAAATAAAGGTTTCTTGTAATAAGGTTCTTCATCCTTTATTTTAGTACATAAATGAGTAGGCTGACTCTCGAGAGTACTAAGCAAACAATTCCTGATGAAGTCTTGAGTTTAATAGAGAAGATTCCAAAGGTTTTTAGCTGTGGAGTGAGATGCTGTTGTGAGATGGGCAGAGCTGCATCCCTTTCTTGAAAATCATTGCTCGAAGCAGGGCAGAGAAGCAGGTAAGGAAGCGGCAGGCGGCTGGGGTGAGCCCTGGGACTTCACTGAGCAAAAGCCGCGAGCGCTTTGGGGAGCACAGGGGTCGGGGCTGTGAGCCTGCTGCTGCCAGGCTCAAGGAACGAGGACTTAGAGAGCTGAATTGCATTGAAGAAACACTGGCCCTTTTACCTGTGGCTTTTTCTTTTCATGTGTGTGGGGGATTCCAGCATTGAGTAATCTGCAGTACTCCAAATTTTCTGTCCATTAACAACAGCACCAGTACAAACCTTTGCTGCTGGGGTCGCTGTGCAGAGCCTGGGCTCCTGGTGATCCCTCATTTCAAATCCCATACATGCATGAGCAAAATTTCTCTTGATTTACAGGGTAGCGTGGGTTCAGGTTTTCTCATTCACACAGCTGTACATTTGTCACGGCTTATCCATGTGAAGGAGCCCATGTGGCTAAATCTAAGACTGCTAAGAGCAGAGGTGTTCACACAGCAGCCTGAACATCCTGAGCAAGTGTGCTTGGAGGATTGAGGTACAAATGCGTGAGCGAAAGGGGGGCTGGATTTGGAGGCAGACAGACTGACAGGGCGGCTGAAACAGATTGTTCTTGGAAGCAAACACATCGTTCCACTTCTGCTTGCCTGTGTTCTGCCAAGAGGCATTTGCAGTCTCTAGATCATGATGGCTGCAACCTGCTGCGTTGAAACTTTTCTATCCACAGGCTGACTGTGCAGTGTAGAAGGATAATCTACCTTATGTGCACTTATCTTCTTCAGTGCCCAAGCAATCATATTCCTTTCCCTTCTTCTTGTCAGCTCTATGAACTCGTTCATGGTATTTTCCAGTAAGGCAGAAGAGCAGGAAGCCAGATTTTATGTCAGATGACCTCCAAAATGCAATACTTCCAATTAAAGCCTTTTTGTTAGGTTGAGTCTTAAAGGATATGGGCTGTACAGAAAGCGGAGTCATGCAGTTCTTTTTAAAGTGCAGAACAAAATACCAGAATGTACAGAGAGTCTTTCACTTTTATTTTGTTTTTAATCTCAGATATATCTAAAGAAATGCAACTTCCAAAGTGTCTGAAAAACTTTAATTGAAGGTAAAAATTGGATGCTCCCCCCACCCCCCAAATGCACTGTAAATGCTTTCTTAACTGCAAAGTCTGAGATCATAACTCAGAATTTGTGCTGTCACTTCTCTGGTTTGGATGCAGTAGCAAGGTGGGTGGCTAACAATGGTGATGGGTTATCAAGTGACTTTTGCTTTTTGTGATAAATCACGGTCCGTTGCTCTGATTTATTTAACGGAAACATCACAACTATTGATGCTAGGAAGGAACTGTAAACTTTCTTGCTGTTAAGAGGACTTGGACTCCAAAGTTGTGCAACACTACAGATTTGAAAAATACTCTCTCTGTATTTTATGGGGTCTCTCCTCAATATCTTGAGCTCTCTGTCGTAATGTTAATGAGAACTGGTTGTGTGCATTGCATGGGGAATAGATCTCTGCACTCTTCTAGTTTAATGTTCATTTGAATGTCAGGATCGCTATCTTTCAGTTTACAGCATTGTAAATGTTTTTGACTTGCAGCTTTTTTGCTTTCCCAATGCTTCTTAATTGATTAATGTATTACGATTAATCCCAAGTGGGATGCCATTATTAACTTGCTTCATTAAATTACATACCAATTTGTTAGCCTTAATTCTCATAATTGTCCCCTTATATTTTAGTGGTTTTGTTTTAATAAGTTGACCTAAGAACTTGATTAGCATTCATTTGTGTATTCTTTTGCCTCCCTTTCCTTCCTCTCACCCTTGATGTTCAAAAGTGGAGTCAGTTTAAGAATATTTATAGTGTCTAATGTCAGCATCTTAAACACAGTAATTTACTTCTCTGTGATTTAAAAATATCCTGTCTTAAAAAAAATAAATAATCACTTTTGTAGCCATGCTGTAAAAATCTTTAAATTGATAGAAAAATATCTTGTGGAGTTTTCATTACTAGACTCCTGAAAATGACACTTAGATTTCTAATATGTAAAAATTACAGTCGTCAGTCTATAATCTCACCCCCTCTGTGGTTCAGGAAGATTGATACTCAGGAAGTCTGCTGATTATAACCATTAGACTGAAAAACAAATTAGTTCTCCAACTACAGTAATGCTTTTTGCATTTTATTCTGGTGTGCTTTGTTGGTGCATCGCTTTGTCACTTTATCAAACATCACAAAGCAGACCTAGAGCTGGATGCCATGAGAGGGGGCTCAAAGTGGAGGGACCCTCAGCCTTCACGCAGGCTCCTGTCACTTGCCTGTTGTCTGCTTTAGGAGAGGGACAACAGCCCCTTACGGAGTCTCGCTTTGGGTCTTTGCGCACTGAGAAGCCATTGAACATGTCTTGTTTTCTTTGCTGCAAGTACCTTTTCTCCTCTCTGTGATAGCAACGATTGCTTCATTCCCATCCTTCTTACATGTTCCAGATCTGGTGCATTTTGACTTGACCTTTTTTGTTTAGGAAAAAGAGAAGAGAGAGAGAAGCTGGAAATAAAGCATCTATTTTTTGCTATCCAAGTCTTGAGAGAGTTTTGCTAGGATTGGTCTTACATACAGAATCAAAGGAGACGCAAAGCTGTACGTTCATCTCCTTTCCTTTCTCCTCTTTCCCAAACACAGCAGCTGCCTCTGATAAGTCCCTGTTTTCTCCCTGTTGTTAAACATCCAGCCTGGATTCCAGGAAGATCATTTTTTGTGCCCGTCTGCCTACCTCCTTTTTTAAATTTAGTTCCATTACTTTTTCTACAAAAAGCATCCTCTGTAGCCATCCAGGTCTCGTACCCCATTTATCTCTCAGAGGACTAATCAAGTACATTACATGTGGTTTACATTCATGGGATGTAGATGGAGAACTCTAACATTTCAATCAGGAAACTGCAGCTCTCCAGTCCACATGTTGCCCAGTTCTGCAGGATTTTGCACAGGATTTGTGCACCCCTTAGAAAAATCACACTTGTTTTCATCCTCTGTATCTTCCATGAGGCTGTAGAGTCTTCATATGTCTCTGGTTACCAGTTAGTGTTATGGCACATTTTAAGTGAAGGTGAGCACAGGATCTGTTCATAAATGATTGCCTAGTTTCACTTTGTGCCATAAAAGAGAGATTGGTTGTGAAGTCTGAATATATAAAATAGATGGGTAACATTGGGGCTTCCTTTGCCTTTAGAACTTCTGGCTCAGATGAAAAAGTTATTTTTATTAAATTTAAGCTGTTCTGCCTGAAAAATTATTACTATAGTTCTCAGATATAACAGTGCCAAGTTTCTCCTAGTATTGGCAATAATAAACAATGCAAGCTTCAGACAGAATTTCCTGGGTAGCATACCAAATGTTCTAGAAAACCTTCTCGGACAGCAGCTAATACATTTTTAATACAAATAAAACATAATTCTTTACTCTCGTTTCAGTTTGATCCCTAAGGTAGAGAAAGTATACTGACTATGCATAATTTATGTATTTGTTTGAAGTGTTTACCCAGATACTCCATTCACAAAGTCTCTTTTTGTTAATAGGTTGCTGTGAGATGTAAGAATCACTTAGGGCTCGCGTTGTACAAATAAATGGAACGTGTCATTTTTGTACAATCAGTGAGGTGGTTACGTGGTCATCCTAATTCTGCCTTCATCTGCGCTGCCCACCCCATGCGTCCTTAGCCAAGTCACAGAACAGGTCCGGCTGAAATGTCACTATGTTTTTCCCAGATCATATGTGATGTGAAAGCATGGAAGCATGCAAGGGAGGGAAGAGGAACGGTTGGGAGCCCACCCGTTTCAGGGACAGCATGGACTGGTGTCAGGCTGGTGTGTCCGTGCGAGCACCTCCCCAGTTATTACCAATGATACGTGTGGTTTCCTGTATAATTCCTGTACATTACACATGATGCAGAGTGAGCATGCAGGAAAACATCCCTCAGTAATTTAATTATAATCTATCCTAAATTACTGTAAATCCAGTGTTACAGGTTACTGCCGGAGGGTCGAGTTGTTGCTGGCTTTTGTCATCTGTAGTTTCTGTGCTGCAGGACAACTGTGGGAGAGATGATTATCAAGGGTTTTCTGAGCCAGTGGTTTTCTTTCCAGGGGTCAAAGAAAGGCAATGAAAGTAAATCAGAGTCTAGTCTGGTCCCTTTCTTTATGTCTCTGTACAGAGGTAGACATTTGTATGTATGGGTGATGGCTTAACTGATAATGCTGATGGCATGTCACCCCCCAAAATAATTCTGCAGCCGAGATGGTGGCTTGCCCAGGGCAATCCTTCTATCTGGTGTTTTACCTCCCGTGAATCTAAATCAGAAATCTTTGTGTTCATAGGGTGGAGATAAGGGTGTGTAAACCTGGGAACCCTTTTACAGTATAATTTTAGTAGATTTCAGATGTATCTTCTACATCTGAGATTCACTGAAAAGCACACTAATCCAGCTGAGGTGATGAGTCTGAAATGAGCTAAATGGTCCCAGTTTGAGTAATATTACCCCCCCGCCCTTTTGTTTTAAGTTCAGGTGTGCTTGTGTCAGAGTTCCCAGAACAAAACCAGCAAAGGAGCTGGGATGTGCTTTTACGCACGTTAAGCTCTACTGGAGATAGATGAGAGTCAAGAATGCCAATCACCATCTTATTCTATGCTGAAAATTGAAATGTGTGTTAAATAAAGATTGCTTAAATCTGTTCACAGCACCTCTGAACAGTGATTTTTCAGAGGCTTGCAAGATGGAGCAGGATTTTTCCTATGAGCTTACGGTGTTTGCAACTGTTTCACAGCTCTGGGAGCACTGAGAAGCCAAAGAAAAGCTGCCTGGCTGATACCATCAGAAAAGTATTTAGCTGCTGATTGTAACCGTACCATTTCTGCGCATCAAAAATGCGTTGTAATGTAGTCATTATCAAGAGTAAAGAGACTTTCTGAAAGAAGGTATTGGTTTTGCAACATCTGTATGGTATCAAATGAAGCCTAACTGGAGGTTTGGCAAACTGTTCCTTATGAGTAAAGTAAAATGATGTACCGCATTAGAAAGTAGCTTGGTTATTGGAAAGCTCAGTCTTGCTCCTGATAAAATGGATTTTTTCAGCATAAAATTCATCTTTACTTGCTGGAAGAATATTGCTAAAACAGATTAACTTTGGATCTCAGTGTATTTTATAGTGTGTCTCGTTATTTTAAGGCTGTAAATATATTAGCTGATCTGTAAGCTTCACTTAAGTTACTGCTTTCTGGGTTTTTGAAGAAATAGGATCATGTTATGCTGGAATCAGGATGATTGAATTAAATCACCCCTTTGATATTTATTTTCCCTCAGGATCCTGCTACCAGATCAATATTTAAAAACAGCTATATGGCTAAGCGTTGATTAGAAAGCAAATCTCCATAACCCTAACGGCTAAGCTAGTAATTTTTTTGTGTGTATTTTATCTGTGGTTTGTATGGCATTATGCACATGCCTGTGTATTAGAAGCAGTCAACATAAAATTATTTTCTTACTCCTTCCTCCCCCCTTCCTACCTTGCCACCTGGCAAACCTTCTTTATCATATCTAGGTCCTATAAAAACATCTAACATAATTTGAAATGCTTTTGTCTGAAACATGATTAGACTACATCAATCACTTTTCAAAGATTTTTTTTTTTTCCTGCATTTTGTATTCTAAACTGCTAAAACCACATGCTTTTATATCCTGCTGCATTTCGTGGAAGACAAGAGCAGACAGATAGTTCCCCATCTTGGATGAACCACTCTTGTTAAGTACTCTCCCAAAGTGCATACCAGTCAAATTAAACTTTAGGTTAACATTTTGGAATGCTCTTCTCTTGCCAACTCATTACCAGTGATATGGCTAAGCAAACTGTTGCCTTCTGCTATTCCAGATATCTACAGAGATTTATTATATTTCAGCTAATAAGCTTACCTTCTCTAATAGCATGTGGCCCACCCCGCCATATGGCTAGACTTGTCTCTTCTCATAACTTGGGCAGAGAATTAAAGACCAGAAGTAAAGCTGGCTTTTAAACCTGTCTAGGTAGAGCTGTTTGGTGGTCCCTGTGTTGTGGATGGAAACGTCCATCATTTTTGAGTCTGAGCTCGCTCATTATCTAGACCTGCTCTGCACTACCCCTCAGGTTGATACCGATACCTCTCTACAGACAGATGGTGGTGGGAGAGGGGGGTGATGCCCGGGCAGGTGGCACCACCTCGGTGTGCTGTAGGGCCATATGGGCACTTGGGTTTTAGAGAAACTTGGTCTGTGCATGCAGTACAGCTGGCTGTTACCACACCTGTCTAATAGAGTTGCTGAAAGGCTATATAAATTCATGCTGAGCTATGGAGATTATCTCTGTCAGCTGTTCTTGTGTCAGAAGCATTTTTTTTAAATGCTGCATTCATGTCATAAGTGCCCAGCCTGTGCCTGCCTTTTAGGAAATACCCTCTTTCTTCCTTCATTACTGCTTGCATTGCATCTGAGGCATATAAGTGGTGTTGTACCCCTAAAAATAGAAGATTTTTTTATGCCTTCCTTATCATGCCATATATTAAACTGTTCAGTGCCCTCCTTAAATCTGAGTGTAGACAGAGCCGCCGCAAATGCAGGTGTGTCCTGCCAGTGCACCGGAGTTACAGGCCAGTCTGCAGAGAACATGGGATGCTACGGCATCAAGCTTTCAAGCACTGGTGGTTGCTGCCATGAGCTCTGGAAACCCTCTCATCCTCACCGCAGCTGTCAGTGCAGTGCTCCTCGTATGCATGTTACAGCTGGGCTGGAATTCAAACTGTGTTGGGTCTCAGGCATTTTGAAGAGAATTGCCTGTGCAACCTGGCAGTGAACGTGTCCCTCTGTGCCAACCCTCTGAGGATTGCCCTTACAGAGCATTGGCGTTTTAGCTTGCTCCGTACCAGCTCAAGCATTTGGCAGGGGAAAGCCTAACGTAGGTTGTGGTGTCAGTCACAGGTGGTCATATGATGATGGTGCCATCGAAGGACTCCGCAGCCTGCCAGGTTTTGAGAAGAGAGATAAGAAACTTTCCTAGCGAGGTGGACACCAAAACTGGGGTCATGGCAAAGCATGTGCCAGGAGCCTGGGTGGTCCAGCTGACTGGCCACAGCATTGGTGATAGGATCATAACCAGTGTACATGATCTGTGGACACCCAGGAGTTAAAGTGCTGGGGTGTGAACAGAAGAGGTTAAAAAGAAGGAAGTAAACACCTCAAATTAATAGGCAGGTTCTCTGGCAAGCAGATTGAGAGAGTGTGGGAGAGGAGAGGAGATGGAAGACTCTTCCTGAGAGCATTCTTCTGTGCACCCACCTGCAGGAAGCATCTTCACTGCTCTGGGTCAGACTAGACTTGTTCAAAGAGCACCTTTTGTTCTAACCATGTTTTAAGTTTTGTTTTAAATCTTATTCAGTTGCATTTTATATCTTCTCTTGTACCTTTCCCTGAGATTTTGAGATTCTGGCAATTCTGCACTTATATCCTGTGTAGGAGGAGGGCTTCCTGACCAGAGACAGAGCTTTAAAACCCCCTCCATAGATGGGTCACACTCCACAGGAGCACCGGAAAGCTGTGAGAAGCCCGTGGAGCGGAGGCATGAAGGCTAGAGCATCCTGAGGAGTTCTGTGGCTTTAAGACTATCACCTACTCGCAGTGATTGAATAGCATTCACTTTGCCACTGCTGAAATGTAGAACATCTTGAAACAAGCATACATGTCATGTTAGTTTTTGTATTTCTTTGTATTTCAAGAGGAAGAGACTGCTGCCACAAACTGCATGTTTCCCAGGCTTTTAATGCACTTGTGTTCCAAGTGCTTTTTTTTCTGCACAATAATTTCCCCGTTTCCTCTAAACACAAGCCATGATACTTGTTGAAATGTTTTTGTAAGGAACTGAGTGAGTTGTTGGGTCATTCTAACCAAGTGAAAAATAAACAGCTTGACATATGATCCTCACTGTTGTGTGTAGTGTTACACCAGGTGAAATAGGGGGGTTCTGAGCTGTACTTTTGTTGCTGCAGGAACTTGAGTAGCTTAGAAGCAGCTGAGCAGAAAATTGCAGGCCATATCCTGCCACTCTTAACTCAGTGGCTTGAAGGAGATTGAGATGAGGACTGCCTCATTTTACCTGCTTCTCGGAGCTCTACTGCTGTGACTGCCCTGCTGCTGGTACCTGCCCTGGCTCAAGGACTTGGCTCTTGGTGCACCTGCACTTCATGCCCACTAGCTATGGAGTCCTTGGTGGTCATGGAGCTGGTGTCCTTGGCACCCTGTCTGCTGGTGTCTAAGTTTCCCCTGGATGAGCCCACTCACCACCCTCCGTAGCCGAGGCTACTGCTTTTCCCTGTCTCCATGAAGGACGTCCAGGTGGGGGTGGAAGGGCACAGGGACTTCCTTGGTGATGCAGGAGGCGGGGGGTGGAGAGGAGGAGGTGGCAGAGTCACGCAGGGGTGTGCAAAGGGGTATGTGGAACGGTTTGGGAAGAGAGGATGCTGTAGCGTTGGAGGAGACAGAAACAGCTCACTGGGTGGGAAGAGAGAGCGAGGAGGATGTGGCAGGTGAGCGATGGAAGAGGGAGGCAACTCAGAAATGAGAGTGGAGGCAGAAGTGAGGAAACTGAGGATTAGCTGGTGCTTTCTGCCTTAGGTACCACGAGCACTGAACTGTGCAAGTTCATAGCATTTTGCAAAACTGCACACATCTGTAAGAACTTAAATGACACTGAAAATTTACAAAAGATAAGTAAAAATGGAAGAACTTGCTTGAAAGAGAATTACAAATACAAAAATGTATCATAGTTGACAGAGTTGTCCTCTTGTGCCAGAAAGCTATTAATGAACACCACTGGTCTAACATTGTGTTCTTGTACTGCAAAGATGCCTGGAAGCCTGAAAGCCCTTCCAGCCCCTGGCTGCTGTGTTAGACATGGGGAATTTGCTGTAGCAAAACCTCCTGCAGCAGTTTCAGTAGATTGGTTCATACCAACCTCCTTAAAAATGAGGTAAAAGGAACGGCAAGCAAACTACATTGGAGTTTGACATTTCAAAGCCGGAGATAAAAATTCTGCCCTACAACAACTTGTTTTCACTGGATTTCTAATTTAATTGTGAACTGAGGTGTGGTTGTCATTGGGGAAGTGGCTGTGTAACTTAATTGACATTTCTGCATCCTTTGTGTTTGTGACTCATAGATGCTGGCTTGAGTCATCTCGTACTGGCGGGCTGGAGGGAGCCGCTGCTCTTGTGGGGAAGTGAGACAAGGGCAATGCTGGGAGAGAAAAAACAAGGACTTCTCATGTAGAATGAACGAAAGATGTTGGGAAGCTGAGACGACTCCTTTTCTTCATTTTAAAGGGGTGATTGTTGTGACCTCTTACCAAAATCCTTTGTGTTGGCTGGAAGAGAGGAAGAAGGCTGGAAATCTCTGCTGCATCCTGGGCAAACTTAGCTGGAGCAATTAAATTACAAACCACTGCAAAATGCTGGGGTTCCAGATGCCTATCTGAGCTGTTCCCTTCCACCCTTCGTGTTTTGCCCAGCACATTTCATTTTCTTGTTTAGCCACCAGATTTCATTGTTTTATTTTTTAAAAAAATAAAAAAAAGGCTGAAGATATTTTTTTCTCAGTTGCACACGTTTGTACCAAATTCAAGCCAGGAGCAGAAGAAAATGAAAGCTAACTTCCATTCTTGGTTTCACAGTTTTGAGTTTAGCCTCTCCAAATGTGTGAAGCTGTATATCAAAGAGTGGGTGCTGTGGGATGATCTGGCTGTAGTAGTTGTTATATTTTTTCATTACACCGTTTCATTTTCCTCCCTACTTAGGTCAAAATGGTTATTTTTACCTAAAAACTCCTGTAAATTGGGCAGATTGTGGAAACTCTAAGAGAGACCCAACTCCTTTTTTTTTTTTTTTTTTTTTTTTTTTTTTTTTTTAAACTCAGATGGTGAGAACAGTTTATAACTGATGGCAGTTTTTATAAAATAGCCTCCATCCTGATAAAATGTTACCCCCTGGTGTGTCATTTTTCCAGCTGAACTGCTGGTAGGATTGAGAGATCTTGCACACTGCTGCTTAAATAAGTAGACTACATGCTCTATGAAGAAATCATATTATTTTCTCAAAGGAGAACAAGTAGGCTCAGTGCACCAAAATTGCTTTAAATAAACTTGCAGCTACTCTAGCCTTTTTTGCGCAGCTGCAGATGGTACAGTCTATCAATCAAGCTTTCCCAGCTTTGAGAATCTGCCACTGAAGCTGTCTCCTCTGTGTTGCAATTACATTGTTGTCTTTTACAGAACTTTGTATCTTAGATATTCTATTGCTACTAATCAGATTGTGCTTTTGGGCTGCAGATATCTTTTGGTTTTCCTCAGATATATGCTTATTAAGGTCTTTCAATAATTTGTTAATTGAACGTGCTATTCACTTGCAGAAAATTAGCTGCATCGTGCTTTCAAAGTGCAAGAATACTTTGGGGAAATTAATGCCTACCTTATCAATGGAGTGAGTCAAAGTTTGGGCAAACAAGTGGCTTGCAAAAAGAAAGGAAAATACATTGCTGGCTGTTTCTTACCGTCCTGGTGTTGCAAATCTTGTGATAGTGAATGGAGGTAGTGCTGGGGGGGAGTCTGCAAAGTCTTCCTCAGCCGGGTGAGCTGATCGGTCAGCTGCCAGCATGTGTACAATACCCGATCAATGTTTCTGTCCGCTAACAAAGAAACTCAGTGTGCACAAACAGAACGTACTCTGAGCTGAGTTATTAAGCAGTACTTAACTCTACCTTTGAGTTTCATGCTCTTTGCTTTTTTTGAGACAGTCTTTTATATTAGCATGTTGCCTTGCAACATGCTGGTGCAAATTCTGTCGCGTGTTCTTCTGAGGAAGCCTGTGCTGTCCCTTTGCTCTTTTTATGAGACTGATATTTCAGCCAACCTTTGGTGTAAAAGTCACTGTTTATGCTTCTTGTAACTTCAAGCATCCCTACTGGACATAATGAAAGTGGAAGTTGCTGATCTATAACCTAGTCTGTACCGTCCTTGTCCCAGGATGTCTGTAACTAACTCGGGTCCAGATGCAGCATGTATGAAATGAAGGAGGGGTGAGCTGAGGCTGAGAGGAGCTCTGGTTGTGAGCAGCTGCATTGCACTCTACCAAAGATGAGGGGCAGCCAGAACACCTAACCCCAAAGTCAGTTCAATAGCTTTTAAAACCATTTTGGACTTTAAAAAAAAAAAAAAAAAAGGGAAGAAGTGCAGCTTCCTCTTTGGCACTGCTAGTTAATATCTCACTGTAGATACCTTCTAAAGCTGTGATGAAATATGAAGTTAATATATCACTAGCAAGCTTTCAGTCAGAATGATGTATTATTCAAAGTGGAATTAGCTAGAAGGATCAATGCACACCCATTACTCTATTTAAAATAATCATTGGAAGACTCATTAACTTTTTTTTCCCCCTCTTTTCAAACAACATAGTGAATGAGACATCTAGGAACATCTCCTCCACCAGCATACGCACCTTTGTGACTTCAGTACATTTTCATTCATAGCAGGATTATTAACACCTGAAGGCCAAAACCCAGATTTAACTCAACAGAATTTGCCTTCAAATCACTGAACCTGAAACCAGTTGCCGTAGGCAAAGGCGAACTCAGATGTAATGCACATTTTTAAAAAAATCAAAGGTCATGGCAGTATCTGTGTGCAATAGTGCGTGTGCCAGCATAAGGTTCAGTGTCACATCTTGTCTGGGTACCTGTTATTCGCTCTGATTTTACACATGAGCAGTAACTTGAAGTATTAACAGGGCTGTTTCCATTTCTTGTTTTCTCTTACAAATGTATTCTGCAGGATACATACTTTGGGCAGTCCATTCATTACACAGCAAATGCTTTCTGTCTCCCAGCTCACCTCTGTCAGGCTGCAGGCTCTTGGCCAGATTTGTCCTTTTGCATCGACTCGCACGGGAGATGTGCAATTATAGCATATATGGGGGAGATGGAAGAAAATATCATCTGTGGAGGAGCAGGAATATATCATTCTTGGATCATTTAGTGCTTGTGAAGGTGAAAAACTTAGAGCACCAAATCTAGCTTATCATTGTGTTGGGAGCTCTGTAGGCATTTTCTTGCCTTCACAGATAGCTCAGTGTGCTGTGGTGTTGACCAGTATCCCTCCTCACCCGTCAGTTCTCCTGAAAAGGTCCAAATAAATATTCCCTACTGTATTTCAAAGCAAAGCACATGTAAACTTCATATCTGTTCATCCACATTCCAGATCTGGCTGAAATCTTTCACTCCTTTTATTCAGAAATGTTCAAGAAATGAGATATTTATCCACAACCAGCTTTTCCAATGTGGACTTCAAAAGGGAGAGGAAAGAGAGGTGAGACAGTGGACTTTGTGCAGAGCAAAAGGGTGCATACCACAAAGCCAGGATGCGTATCCTTTCTCAGTGCTGCAAACCAATGCAGGGTTAACGCATCATTGTTCAGAAGGATTAGGAGTAGGATCTGCCCAAGCTGTAAGCTAGCTCTAAAATAATTTGGCCCTAAAGACATGAATTTGAAGAGTTTCACAAGCAATATGCTAAGTACTTTTCTTTTGCTGAGAAAAGTATGCTGCTTTTGACTGTGATTATCTTGGATTCTTTGAAATGCTGTTGCTGTGATGTTAAAATACATATTGTGTGGCATAATGTTTGCATTAATAGGATTCTTCTCATTTCTCTTCTAAAACAGTGAAAATCAGGTCCTTTCCCATAGAGATTGAGGACTGACATCTGTCCAACACTACTGAGCTGATAAGAGAATAAATTGTTTAACCATGTTGATTGTCCTGAAACCCTACAGGACAATTTAATCTCTGCAACCTAGTTAATTTATAATAGTTTTCTTTTTCTTCTTAGCTGTTTGTACAGAGTGTTTGGAGACTTTGGCTGGTGAGCTGTAGATCTTAACCGCAAGCTGAACGGGAGCTGAAGGCGTGTGGTTGGGGGAATATTACCCCTGACTTTCACCGTTGTAATTGAAAGTAGAATTTGACACGTTGGCATCTCTCTGTGTCAGCCATTGTCACTGGCTTCAGCTGCCACGGTTAAGTATGTAGTCATTCATCCTTGGCAGACACCGTCCTTTACAGCACAAGAGGATGGTCTCTGGATGTTAATGCCACAGCACTCTGGGAGCAGCTGGCTATATCGAATTCAAGGCATGCAGATTGTCTTGGCCATTTTACTTAGCAGATGGGTAAGGCTTGATAGATTGAAGATTTAGTTTCCAAGTCAAGGGCCAAATGTTGCAGTGGGAGAGAAAAGTAAATTATATCACTATTCGGAGGGGAAAGGCTCAGGTACTGTATCACAAAATTGTTGCCATTCATTTTCCTCTGACTTGCACAAAATGCATGTCATTTCGCCTTTCAATATAGCCGACTATGGCATTCTCCTTCGTTTTGAGATGCTTTGCAATACTGTCTGTGAGCCCATTTAATGAGCTTGAAAGCAGTTGCTGCAAATTTATGACAGTTTAATAAGTCTAAATGCCAGATTTTTTTTAAGGTGGAAATGAGAGAGAAATTTGTGTTTCTTATCACTCTGAATAGGTGGGTTTTCTTCTGTTCTTTTTTTCCCACACCCTTTTCTTCAGTACAATAGATCTATTTAAACATGTATTTAAAAGGAAAGTGTATTCCTTATTCCTGAGCTGTTCAAGCTATTAATATTCACCTACTTTTCACAAGGTGACTGGTACTAGGGATCATTAGCGAGCTTTGTGGTGCTTCCCCCAGCCCTTCTCATGTTGGTTGGTGGGAGGATAACCTGGCTTTTGGAGAGGCTGCCCGGAGCAATGGGAAATGGGGGGAGTCTGGCCCTTTGGGCAGGGTCTCAGAGGTAAGATCTGGTGTTGCTGTGTGGCCTTCCTAGCTGCCTCAATGTTTATTTGGGGGTTCCCCTGTTCCTCTGGTTTATTTGTTATTTTTCCTAAAAAAGTCTTTGTAAGCTCAAAATTTTTGCCTGAGACTTTTTTTTTCTGCTTTATAGAACTGTTTCCAGCAGAAAGACAGGTCATGGTTTACTTATATGACTTTAGCATATGGTTTAAATTATATAGCATGTGGTATAAATTTTAACACTTTACCACTCTGCTGATTTTTGTAAAATCAGAGACTTCAGGAGGTTCTGGGTTTGTCCTATAAAATAATCAGACAAGCAGAGAGCTTCGGCTACTTAATGTACAATGAATGATAGAGAATGAGAACTGGTTGGGGTTTTTTTAACTCACTAGGACATGCTGAGCTTAGTACTGCTGTAACGCAGCGGCTTTCTGTAGAGTAGTACCTTGCCCAGTAAAGTCTATTTTTACATGCTGTGGCTTGGTGCTCATACTAGCACAATCAGCCTGGCTATAGTGGTGTCTGTCCTCTCGTCACACTCCTACTCTGCTCCTTTGCTGGAACTTTCCTCTTTGGAGTATTAATAACATTATTTTGAGAAGGTGCTTAGCTCCCTGGCCTGCCTCCTACCCTGTTGACTCTGAGGGTAAGGCTGTAGGAACAGCACTTTCAAGCAAGGGGACAGCAAGTTGTGCCACTGAAAGGTGTTAACGCTGTTGTCAATAGAGTTCATGACTGATCAACCTTGTTGTTCACTGAAGAATGAATGATTTCTCAGTCCCCACACTAGATGCAGGAGCTGGAAGTAAATGCAACCTGTCTGGGGTAATGATTTCCACCATGACTTCACTTGAAGAACATCTCTGTTTTATGACTGCAGAACGGGGTCACTTGTGCATTACCTTTTCCTACATTGCAAATGCTTGTTTTATTCATTGCGGTAACGTCAAGCCATTCGTTCTACTCGGAATGGCATGTGCACCAGGTATCGAAGTCACCCAAAGGGTATGATAAACAAAGAGATTTTGCTTCCTCCTGTCATGTTCATCCCATATTTACCCTATGGTGAGAGCTCTGTTAGCACAGGAAACTGCTTAATGATATCTCTGTGTTTATTTTTCCCTTGTGCTTAGCATGATAGTTACCTATTTATTTCTGCTGAAGAGGATTACAGGCATTTTTCAATTATAAATGATGCACGCAAGCATTATTTATCCTGTTTACTGCAGACCTATAGAGTGTTAGTCAGTCTTGAGCAAAAGCATCTTGTTCAGGAAACAACATTTGTAGTAGTGGTACTGTGGGTATCTTAGGGCAATTTCAGGATGGTTTTCCATCTGTTCCATTAATACTTGCTGTGCAGCGCGCTCATGACCAGCAACATAGCAGGTTTGTGTTTGTGCGTTCCTGTACTTGAGAAATTTTCATTCGTGATGTTTCTTCTGTGTTAGCCTCTTGAACAAGGAGTGGGAAACTTGTTGCTCTTCTCTCACAGGAAAAGAAAAGCTTTGTGCAGCTTTGGCAGACGTGTGTTGGGTGAAGCCTAAGTGCTGAGACCCAGTTACAGATGTATGGTCTTTCTCTAACTCTGCAGCCAAGGCATCATGAGAAATGCAGCATGTAAAGTCAATCTGAAGAATTCATTGCTGTTTTCCTTCAGGATATATTCATAAGATAATAAAAAATACACTGCTGTAATACAGATTATATAACAGAGAAAGATAAAAACAGTTTGTAGAAGGATATAAGCTCAAGCTTCATGACATGGAATCATAAAGGAGGTCAGAAGGACACTTCTTATTCGAGATTTTTGTCCTTTTTTTCCTTCTGCTTTTTTTGCCCTTCTTTTCTTTTAAGTATCAGCTGTTGTCAGAGACAGGATTCTTGTATGGGTGAATCTCTGATCTCAACCAGCATGGTAGCTCCAGGCCAGCTAAACCAGAGATGTACAGCAATGGGGGTAGAACTTGACACTTTGGGTTTCAGAAACCTCCTTTTCTCTATGAACACAGGCAGAAAAAGGATACAGAGAAGTGGAAAAGAATAGAGAGGAAATTCAAGGTGGGTTTTTTTTTTAAGAACTTGAGGAAAAAAAGGTATAAGAAAAGTTTTGCTCTGAAGCCTGAACCATTCCACAAAATGAGGAAACTTGGGGCACTTTTCTAATGGTCTTGCCAAGATCCTGAAACAGTTGTAGTGAGGTGTGGGAGAACAGTGTGTGAGTATAAGGAAAAAAGGGAAAAAGCATCTGGAAGGAAAATAGGATTATATCCCATACAGGTCTGAACTGACATGTCCGCAAGTGGTAGTTGTTTGCATGTGATTTTTTAAAGAAACATGAGATCCCACTCTCCATACCCTTGGAGAAAACATGATTATAGATGCATTGAGCTTTCTAGCCCCCAAAGAAATAATGTGACTGTCGATTTCATGCTATTGAAGAACACAGCGCATTTGCAGAATATGCTATCAAAAAGGTTGCGTAGCTGGATCTATATAGGCATACCACCTCAGCAGATTAAAGGGGCGCTGCCAAGGCTGAGGTTAAGAATTGATCTAGTCTGACAGAAAATCCCAAAAGGAAGAGTTTTAACCTTTAGGATTCTTTCCATCTATTTGCTTTCTTCAAACTGATTGCAGCTGTCACCAGGAATAAAAACAAAGCAAACAAAATAAAACTCTTCACAACTTATGGCTAAGCAGCAATAAATAAAACATTGTTCAAGTCCAGTGCAAGTTTTTCTTACAGTGTTGTACTAAATTGCTGGTAGCTTTTTTAATGATTTTTTTTTAGTGGTAGCCATGGCTTGGAGAAACCTGAATAAATGGAAAAGATGCAGGAACGTGTCTTGCAACAGCTCTGCATTTTTAGTGTTTACTGTTGATTTGCCAGAAGCCAGACAGAACCTACAAAGTAGGTCATTGGGTTCAGTGTACTGTGATTATTATTTATACAGGATCCAAAGTGTACAGAGCACCCCTTTGGGCATATAGAAGTTCATGCTTCAAAGAGCTTACAGCCTTCAGGGCTAATAATATTATTGCCAGTAACATCTAAGCTGTATATATTTCAAAGCTGCTGTTGCTACTTTCATAATTTTATTGCATATCTTGCCCTACCTGATCATTGCAAGTTCTGAAGTACTGTGATGAGAAAAGGATCTTCAATTTCCATTTAAAACACCAAACCAAAACAAACCATTTTGTCTCTAGACAAGAGCACGAAAATGTGTCCTGAACACAGCAGAGTAGTTCAAAGGCCAAATAAACAGAAATAAGAAAGGTGGTTCGGTGTTGGTTTTTTCAGTGCAGTTGGCTTGAGAAGATAATGAGGTTTCTAAGATTCCTGATTAGTCATGGGGAGGAAGGACGAGAAGACGTGCTTGCGCTTGTGAAACTTGGGCAGTGGATTCCAGTTGTCTCCTCAGGCCATTAGAATTTCTGATTTTTTTTACAATAGCACATTTCTTGGATGTGCTGTGGTCAATGATGTCCTCTTCCTAAGAGTGCGCTCCAAGCCAGTTCTGCACTTCACATGACAGTGTGTTCCCTGTTGGGCACCAGGTCCCTCTCTCAGGGATTTCTTCTTTTGTCTCCACTCCTTTCCTCATATGTTAATACATGGCCATAAAGTGATTAAACTCTGTTTTTCCTCATGACGCTGAGATCATGGGCAAGCAGCAAAGTACAGGAGCTCTTTTGCATTCAATGTTTGCCCACTGGGAGCAGTCCATCCAAAAATGATCAACACTGCTCAGGCTTCTGATACTGACTGGTGGCAAAAAAAAATGTACCATGTGAATGAGGTACATGGCAGCATTTATTTCCCAAAAGTAAATTGGCAAGTATCTTAAATAATGGAGCATGTTCACAGAAATTGTGAGTTATTCCTTCAATACCTCTGAAGAGGCAAAAGGTTAAAAAAAATTGCATTATTGGTTGTAAATTCCTTGGCCGTGTTACAAGTAAGTGACTGAAGTGATGGGTTTAATTTGGAAGTTGTGGACCTCAACAGGGTTAAACCTTCCTGCTGCCTTCCCCTCATATCTCTGGTGCTGGGTCTCACCATTGTGGAGGACATGGGTGATTGCTGGATGATAGAAGAAATACTTCAGGATAACAGTTTTTGGTCTGGCAGTACAGGCAATTGCATTGTCAAAAATCAGAGATTTCTTCTAGATCGTCTCACAAAGCTTTTTTTCCTCTCCCTTGTCCAAGTGACACTAAATTAAATAAAAGTAAAAGTATGAATAGCAAAAAGATGCCAAGGCCTAACACCATTACGGCTGAAAGGGGTCCAGCTTCACTGATTTCAGTGGCAGCACCAGATTTATTCCCGTATCAGTGAGGGATGGACTGAGATAACTTCTGTTTATCACAGCAATTTTTGCCTATGAAAGTGGAAGTAGCTGGAGAAAAATCATCTCTCTGTTTTTAGGCTTTGCTGGGGTGATAATACGGTTAATGTTACAATGAATTGAGAGGATGCTTTCTTTTGATTTAACCTTCCTTACTTTATTTTATTACGCCATGTATCTTTGGCATTTGGTGAAGAGCCATTGTAAATGTGAGAACTAAGCAGCTTGTTAGATAACATCTTTTTTTTTCTCTTTAGAAGATTAAACTGAGACTGTTCTGCCTGATGCTAGAATAGATGTAACCAATCCTGTATCCTTTGCATGTAGGTCAGTCAGAGGGACAATCCAGCACTGGATCCCATTATCCATGGGTTGAAGGGCGTCGTACATCACGGTAAGTAGCTGCTTAAACTTTCTTCTTGCTGGGAAGGGGAGAAGGGCAGGAATATTGTCCTTAGGGGATCAGGTCAACCCTGGAAGGACGCAGTGAGCCTGCACATTCCTCATTCACTGATGTTTAAGGGCATCACAGCCATTATTTGATTGGTAAAGATCGGAGTCATTTGTTACCTGAAAATGGGTTGGGGTTAACAGTAAACAATTTGTTTCTTTTCAGTCAGTGCTCTAGAATGCGTAAGTTATCAATCAAAACCTACTACAATATATCATTCATATTAGTACTTCGAAGCTGGCGTTGATGCTTCAGTCCTGCTATTTATCTTCTGTTTGCTCTAAAAATACTCCACTCTGAAGTTTCTATTTGTTTATAAATTATTTGTCTTTCAAATTTAGGGAGCTGATAATGAAACAGAAAATTAACTATCTGTGAAAATTAATTAAACTTTGCAGCAGATGAACATCTTTCTAATGCTGACATAAATACGATCATTCGGCTGTTCTGATGCATATAAACCTATTATCCTTGAACTTATAGCAGGTACTGAAATAAATATTAATATATTTTATACTTTTATAACCAGTTTTTACTTAGGAATTTTCCTGAAACCTTATCAGGGGTAATGCATCATTAGCAATGACATCGAGATGCTCCAGTTCCCAAAGTACTCTTGTCAGGTTTTAATATAATGATTTGTAAAGTTTTAATAATCTCATTGTAATTCAAAAGGCATCTGCTGGAATGGTGCTAGGTACTATAATAAATCTCCGTCCCATCTATAGTGCTGTGATAAAACATCTTTGCACCTTTTCCGAGGATTGTCTTTAGACATTAGCTAGTGCTGTAGAGCTTAATAAACATTTTTTTTTCTCTTGACTGCAAACCTAAAACTAGTTGACAGTGTTAGATTAAAACAAATAGGATTTTGGATTAATTGCTGTACTTTCAGAGTCATTTAACATTGCTACTGGGAACACCAATAAATCCAATGAAAGTGAAAAATAGGGGTTAAATGATAATATACCATAAAGTCCTTCATTTAGAGAATTTTCCATAGGTTTTGCTGTTTATAAATTGCAGTGTTCTGCTGTGAAATAAAAACAGCACACTGAGCTGAAAAACTGTGTTGTTTTCCACAAAAATAGATGTTATTATCTAGCTCCCACTGGGTAACAAAACAGGCTAGTAAAAATAAAACGAGGACGAGTTGGGCTGCACGGATTTTTCGGTGGCTGAGTAATTTGACACTGAAGTCAAGCTGCCATTTAACTGGACCAGGATCTCTTTTTAGCTTTGTTTTCTACCTGCCTTCTATTTCAAGACTCTCTACCCCCTGCAAGCGCAACAGTGTTTTAGCCATCTCATCGGGTTTTTTCTGCTCCCTCTCTTGCTCCTTGCTGCTGCAGCCGAAATAGCCGCTAGTGAATAATCATACCGGTGTCTCCTAAGAGTATTATTCCATTCCCCAAAATAATTGTTTGGGTAGGATGTGACACGGTCCTGAGGTTGTGATTCCCTGACCACATAATGATTAGTCTGTCTTGGTGCTGCCTACCCATAGCAAAATCTGGGTGGATAAAAGGCGTTTATTTTTGTTTTGCTCACAATGCACAGAAGGCAGCTAGTGTTTCAAGTAAAGGAAATTGCTTGATATATTTCAATAGCTTGTTTCCTTTTCAAAACATTGAGGAAGAAAAAGAGGAAAATCTTGCTTCCCTTCCTGTTTCAAAGGCCCTGATTAAAGGCCTTTTCTAAGGTTTTTTTGGTGGCTAGAGTAAGGGAATTTCCTCCTACAAAGTAGTTGTTCAAAGAAATTGTTCTCTTTAAGTTAAATATTGATGGAACGCTTCAGTGAAGAATTCTCATATCGTATCTCTCTTCTAATGTTATTATATAGAATAATAGTAAAGATGTAAGCTTTTATTCCAGACACTCTCATTTCTTTTCTTGATGTAATTTACTTACATCTTACATGAGCACATTTTTATGAATTTATCTAAAAAGGTTCTTCCTGCCTTCCCTTTGGCTGCATTCGACTGGGACCCTAAGGCAACATGGACTTTTTGGCTGAAATACAGTGGAAAACTCTTGTGGGTTTTGGATAGAGGGGTTGGATCAAGCAGGGATCCAACAAAAGGAGCTGGAGAAAGGCAAAATTGAAACCTTAAGTTTCTTTGCATTTTGTAACATTTCCATGCCCATGTTGGTTTTAGGTGGTCATCACAATACAGAGGCACATGCCTATAATGTAGGAATCAAGAATACATATGAATGTTGAGATAACTACCTTGCTTTTAAATTAGACCATGTTCGTATATCCTCTGCTGGCTGGAGAGCTCCCCAGCCCCTCAGCATTGCTCCTACCATATGCCTCATCTCACAACACCTATTTAAGTAAGATTTCCTTGGGTTTCTGTATCCCTCTCCCTCTAACCAGCAGAGCATCCTTCTTGAGTTGTGCTGGACAGTCACTCCTTCCTCGCAATCATTCAGTTTTCAAAGAGGCAATTACACACCCACACAAACACTCATCCTCATCCTCGTTTCTTCATTTGCCTTGTGGTGGTACTAGAAGGTCTGGTCCTATATGGGGACTCTGCTCTGCATCACGCTGTATAGGGCACCCTCGCTGGCCTGTCCCCATGATGGTGATAGATCCAATGATCCTCACTTAGATGTAGAGATGGTACTGATGAGCGGTGAGCTGGTTTTTCATTTTTCTTGCATAGCTTTTCGTTTTTTCTGTGAAGTTCTTGTATTCTCACAGTGCCCTTCCAGGGGTAAGTGAACAATTTAAGTGTCAGAAGGACTTTCTGTGGAAGTGAAAGCAATTTTTGCTTGAGATTTCGTCAGGGATTTGAATTACTTACTAATTTGATGGAACATAAATAATTGTGCCCTTCACAGTGTCACCAGCTTAGTAACAATGATGGAGAAGTGCACGCATAAAAATCAATACAGGCTTAGTCGCTACTCGGAGTTCACTTTGTTTCCTCATCTCCAGGCATAATTTTGTAGACTCTTAATGCCACATTAAGCTTAATTTTACATGAGCCACCAAAGAAAGTTTCTTAGCTGGAAGGAAAACCAGTGATGTACCAAACAGCCTAACAATGTTTGGATCAATGATAATGCTTTCGGGTTCGCCCCGCATCTTCCTGCCAAACAGCATGTTCCCATCACGTCAATGCTCCCCAACTCCTGCATCTGCCCTCGCAGAGCATTGTAAAGGCACCCGCAAGCCGAGGAGGCTCTTTTCAGAGCTGTCAGATGCCTGTTGCTGATTTTAAAATTGCTTTTGGTTTTGTGCTCTGCCAAGGATTTGTCACACCTCCCGCCAGCGAGGTGCCTGCTATTCTCACTCTTGCTTTCCCTGCCGCAAAGCACACGGCGAGTGTGCGTCTGCCGCGGAGCCCGCCAGGGACTGACAGCTGGGAGCGTGCAGCCCTCTCTCTGCAGAAGGGATGGAGTACGGGCAGGCGTGATACGAATCTTCTGATGCCGACTTGCTGGTGTCTTTCAGCTCTGACTGCAGGGGTCTTTTTTAGCTCCTTTTCAAATGCTCTTCTCATCATGAAAGCTGATGGGAAGGGTCTCCAGCAATGCTGGTGCTGGTGGGATGATGCACATCCTTAGCTGAAGCTGGATCATTAGGCAAAGTAATAAAGTCACTAGTGCCTGGGTGCACTTGCACCGCACGTGGCCCAGTCACGGTGCTGCAAATCAGACTTTTCTGCCTGTGTTTTGCTGCTGATGTGCTTGTCTGGGTGCCCTGCCCTGAGCCCTCCTCTGCTCCTCGTCCTTCTTCGTGATGCTGAGGAGCATGGGGCAGGATGGAGCTGCTCTTGTGCAAGGGCTGAGGCAGCTCCCGAGACCTCAGAGAGAGTGATTGTGCCCTTGTGGGAACAGGGGAACGTGAAATACCAGGTTATGTCTTATACAGTTGATTTGCATTAAAATGGCTACTAAAGCTTTTGTCTGCCACATGCTTCAGCAAGATCTCAGAGGAGCACCTAGCAGGATGGAGCTATTGCACAGAAACATTGCTTTTTCCCACCTCTGCTGTCTTTGACTTGCCCTTTTTAGTACTGTTTTGTATGTAAGCCTCTTAGAGATGCCTTTTCCTTGTTCTTACCAGCTACCTGAAAGGCATTGAAATGAGTCTTCTTCCCCAATGTCAGTCCTGAGGGCAGCGCCCGGTGCTGGAGGCTGCACAGCATTTGCTCTCTCCCAGCCTGGGCACGGGTGCTCTGCACAGTCCTGTTTTACCATGCAGGCAAATGGTTGTCAGAGGGAGCAGCAGCCCACACTTCCCCAGGCCCCTGGGAAATCTTTCACGGTGATGGAAACCATGTTTTGTCGCTCTGTCCTGTTCTCTGTGTCTGTCACCAAGAATCTACATGGATCAGCAGAAAATTATTAGCAGAGCACAAACAAATTACCACAGCAGAAAAGCCTCTATTAATGTCATAAAAATGGGGCTCTTATTCCCTTCCTTGTCAAAAGTGAGCACTGAAAATCAAAGTGCAGCTAGATCAAAAGCTTAGGTACAAAGTGAATCGACGGCATCTGTTGCTTGTTTGCAACGTGGGGTGGGATGAGGGGAAGAGAGGAACCTTTGTTTATTTAAAAGGGAGTTTGGAAAAAAATCTTGCTTTTTTCTTCTGCCTTTGTATTATTAAAATGTCATAACTTAAGCTCAGCATGGAGCAGAGTGCGATCTTGGGTCTCCCTCGAGATGGGTGAGAAGTGTTCAGACAAGTTGGTGGTGACCACCAAAGTTTCAAGGGCTGCTGGGGGGACCATACCAAAATACAGTGGAAACAGAATTGCTTTAATAATGAAAAAGGATGGAGAATAAATATGTTTCACATCTCTTCAGTTGTCCTAGGCAAAAAGGCAGGGAATAACCTGTTAAAATCAATCAGCACTAAAAAGGAAGCAATCCAGACAGTGTTAGTTACCCTGTGGATCTATCACACCAGAAGGCATAAAAACAAGAAAACACCATTAGCGGCATGACAGGTTTTTCCTTTTGTTTTTAACTTTAACCATAACACCACCTGACAAGCTGTTTGCTTTCTGCACCAAATATCCAGGGGTTGTAGAGAAAAAAGGTGGGGGAGAGGGGTGAGGGTGAGATGTGATACAATGGGACCTCGTCTTTTAAAGTAAAACTTTGAAGAAAGCAGCAGCCCAATTTGGAACAAGGAAGGCCATCAAAGGGAGAGCAGCATGATGTGTTAAACTGAGAAGGAGATGTGGAGGAGCATTTATTTTTCCTCGGGGATGATCTGGATATATTCTTTTGTTTTCTGATCTGTTCTTGTGTTCACAGTCAGAGTAGCAGTGTGAAAGGGGCCAGGACAGGATTGCTGTGGAGCAAAGGGGAGGAGGAGGGAAGTGGGAAATGAAGATGAGAGCAGAGGTGATAAGTTCACACCTTTATGTAGGGCAGCTCTGTGCATAGCTGCAGGGGTCCGTATCATTTAAAAGAATAAATGATGGAAGTGTTGGAAATCTCTGGTCCTTCACCTGTCTGCTCTGCGGAAAGCAGTGCTGGTCATGGCTGAGTAAAGACCAGTGAGCTGACATAGAATGAATATATTGCACAGAAAAAGTAATTCGAACTAACAAAAAGAAGATTGGTGTTCTTCAAAGTTAAGAATTAAGGTTGATGGTGATGTGAACAAAGCACCTACGGGGAGAAGGACCTGGGTGCTTTGCTGTTGGGTTTTGAGGATGTTTGCTGAGAAGAGAGGGGTGGTGAAGTCTGAGAACATGCAGTTTTGCTCTGGCTCCGCTGGAGCAGATGTGAACAGCCCACGCTCCTCTGGCTGCTTCTGCCTTACTTCACCCTACCTCTGCCAGGGTCCAGCTTGCTCCAGGGATCCTCTTCTCCTCTGAACTCCTTGTCACAGTTTCTTTTTCCTCCTACCACTGGTGCCCATTCTGTATTTCTTAGTTTCTGTGTCCCTCCAGCCTTGTCTCTGCATATACCTCTGCCTCCAGTTAGGTTTTGCGAAACCTGGGGAAGTCTCATCCCATTCTGGAATGGCAACAGCTGTTCTGCCAAACTCTGCATCAGCAGTGCTTAAGCATTAAAGGTTCAGAATTATTTTTTACTTCTTTAAAGAGTTAAGACCTCTCCTCCCCAGCTAAACCTTTTCCTCCTAAGCTGTTTTAAGAGAGGGAGTGAGAAAAATTGAGCCTGAGACCAACACCTGGCATGGAAATGTTCAATTTTTTTTGCATAGGAGACTTGCCTTTTTTCCTCTCCTCCTGTTTTTTGTACCACTCACTGGTCGTCTCAGATTAAATTAGTCAGCAGGACTGTGGTGTTATCTCATTCCCTTCCTCCCCGCCATGCTGTGCTTTCTGTGTCCTTACGGTTCCTTACATTGTTCAGCAGAGACTCTGTTTTTTAAAAAAACTAAATAAAAGTGAGAAAAGTAATTGCACAATAAATGACAAGAATTACCCTGAGTACAGAGGACTGTCAGAAACTGCTCTTCATGCTGGATTTACACAGCAAGAACTCATCTGCTGATCTTTTCAGTGAAAGTAACATATAGTATTTGTAATCTCATCTTTAAAATCACCACCGTGAGTCTGGTCCCTGGCTCTGGTGTGCAGCCTGTTTTATCTGGGAAGTTCTGGCTCAGTAGGTGTGCAGCATGGTGTCCTTTTGATTATTTTTGTGTGTTTGCTTTTTAAATGTTTGAATGCAGAAGCTTTAGAATGACTTGGCTCATTGTGAAAATGAAATTGGCAGTAACATTGTTTAACAAATTTGGGAGACTTTCAAAGCTCTTCATATTGGTATTGCAGATTTCAGTTATTCAAAGTGTAGCTGGGTAACGTTTCCACCTATCAAGCATTGCACATACGTTAATTTTGGAAATAAGCTCATTTTAAGATATTGTTTTCAATGCAGCCAAGTTCCTGTTTTCTTACAGAAAAACATGATGAAAGTCCCAAAGCATTCCATAAGATTTAAATGGACTTGGCATATAGTTATTTTCTTGTGATCTCCAATCCAAGTTCCTGTTAGATTTAAAAAGGGGTTTGATCATAGATAGTTGTGTGCTGTTTACCTGCATATCTCAAGAAGCCTCTTACCCTACAGTGATTCAGTTAAAATTCAGGTCTATCTTTAGCCAGCGTTTTACAGAATATATATTTAACAAGTCAGACCTTGAACTCAAAATGTTCAACTGACGGCTCTTGCGATATAATATTTGTTGGCATCAGCTTGTGAAAACCGCAGTAGTTGGTGGAGATCCACTACTGGTATCTGGTTTAAGACCTGACTTTTTCCTCTGCTTGGAAAACTATTGTGCACAATTCAGTATTAGTTCACACCTAGTGGTGATGCCTTGACAAATAAAGAGTGTAAATAGGTCAGCTTTTTAAAGCATGCCTGCGATTGCTCTGCCTTTGGGTTGGGTTGTACAAAATACGTCCCTTGGTCCCATGCTGTGGGGAGATTTACTGGCCCAAACAAAGACTATACCGGGCGTTACTTTTCACATTGCTGTTACAGGAGAAGGACCAAGAGGTAGACATGAATGTTGTATCAGAAGGTCAAATGTTACCAGCTGGCTCTGTTAATTCTTTTTGGTGAATGTAAGAGTTAAAATACAATATTGTCCTTTTTGCTGTGGAACACTCAATAGTTTAAATGTCACATTCATTGTCTTAATTGTCAACAATGAATCTGTAGTACTTGCTAATTTTTCTTTTGGAAATATTAGAGTGAACACTTTTTTATGAGCCTTGGTGCTGTAAACAAAGAATCGCTGTTTGTTAACTGTCAATCAGATTGGCTGTACTGCATTAGTGGGGCATCTCAGTAGATGTTTTGGGTGCTGCTCTTTTCTGCATTGCCTGGGAGTGGTGGCCGCAGCAGCATGTTTAGTGTTGCTTTCCCAGAGGAATGCTCTCTAGTTCGAGGGCCTGTCATTAGGGGCACGATCTCTGGGGCTCCGATTTCCTGGCTGTTTATTTTTCTGCTTGGGTGCCTGTCTGCGTTTGGGTGCTGAGATGGGAGCAGGACAAGGAGCAGCAGAAGAGACCGCTTCGGTGTGGGGCTCTGGTTTACGTGTAAGAACGAGTAGGTGGCTCATGGATCGGTTTCGCAGCATTGATTGCAGTGGTTCACAGGTATTTGGAGATGAACACAGATGTTTTCACTGCTGCGTTATATTGCTTTTGTCTGCCAGTTATTTTCGTAGTACCTGTCAGCAAATGCTGTCTTGTAGATCACATAGTTCCCAGCCTTGTCTGCTTTCTCCCTCCTGGAAACTCCTCACCCTGCTCAGTCTGTTCCCAGCCTTCACCGCTCATGCCCATCCCAGGCACTGAAAATGGGAAATAGGAGCTGGTAATAAAAGACAGTGAAGAAGGGTTTGATATTATTTCCAACCTTGTTCTTTCCCATTTAGTAGGAATTATATGTATACACATATGTGTGTACGTATATGTATATAAAATATTTCTACCATATTCACTGAATGCTGTTGCTTAGCTTGCAAATTATTCTCCTTACAGTTTTACCAACAACAATAACCTATTTATGGTTGAAATTTTAAAAGTGACATGACTTCAAAATCCCATTTTCAAAAACGTCTCAAGCTCTTAGGAACATAACTTCATGTCATTTACTGTTTCTATATGCTCTTGAAGGACATGGGAGGTAGACTCCTGAATTTCTAAGTCCCTTTTTCTTTAAGCTTCACATGAAGATCTGTTTGTGACTGGTTTCTAAAACTCTGCACCATGCATCTAGATGGAAGTGATACAAATGAATGATCTGTTTTCAGAAGTGCTAGGTTATTAAAGCATAATCAATTGATTATCATCTATTTTAGCAGTCATTTTAATCCAATTATATGTATTTTTTTTTATTTTAATCTTTGGAATTCATTAATGAAAACTTACAGCGTTGCTTGTAGCCATGAAAAATTAGATCAAGCACACCCTGCCCTACTTAAACTGTGTATTAGCAAAGCTACTTTTTCCTCAAGAAATATTCTTTTTCACAGCTGACTATGGCTTTCCAAATGCTTAGAAAAAACCCTCCCTAATTGATAACCAAAATTTAATCATAGTCGGATACTTCCAGTTTGCATTCAAATAAGGTATTTCTCTGTCTAAATAAGCTTCCCTTGGTTGATTATTCATATTGCAGTTCAAAATGTTTAAAAATGAAAGACAGAGTTGGATGAAATGTAGACTACTTAATACAGTGTGTATTTAATATAAAAGTCATGCATTATTCATTTTTGCAATTTGAATAACTTTGAATTTAGCATCCTTGTTCTTCATCTTTTCCTTTGATGAACAATTAATTATTAAAATATAATATTGTCAGCATATGGCACAAAAATCCTTGAAAGTGTAAAATGAGCTTCGTTCTCCTGCCATCCTTTGATAAAGGGATACTCCATAGTCTCAGTTTCTCACAGAATGTTTATCCAGCATCTTAAGTGATTCCATCATTCTAAATAAAAGGTTATAAAAGTTAAAAATTGTTAAAATGTTAATTTTAACTGAAACATTTTTTCTTAAATACAAGAGGAAAGCTCTTTTCAAAATGTGCCTCTACCTCCCATCTATTTCATACATAGTCATTGGCTGTTCACGCAAAGAGGATGTTTGCATGTTCAGACACTCTTTCGGATTCATAGCAGTCCACTGTGTGCTCAGCTTCCATACAGAGAGAGACAGTTTCTTAAATAGAAAACCCGTGTCATTTCGCTGTGAAGATGTATGTGTGCTGCATTTGGAAATCAAATCCTGTGACTGAGTTTGCAGTTTTTCTAACCAATTTTTCCTGCATAAAAATAAGCCAATCAAATTAAATACGACCTTTTGCTATGATTATGACTTCTTGATTAGAATCTCTTTGAACTTTGGCCAATCATATATACTTTACTATTTATTATCTAAGCACACTTTTTTCGCAGAGGTATGCTATGAAGAGGAAAAAATGTGTTTTATTATTTGTTTGATTCCTTTTTGGGGATGCAGAAGCAGTTGATATCTGTTTGGATTAGAAGGAAAGAAATTGTTAATGAAGAGATTGCAGTATTCTGTTACAACGTATACTTTGACTTTAATAGAGTTACTTATATTTTGGAACACTAAAGGAAGGCTGTGAAAACATTGCACACCTGTTGATGTTGTGCAGAAGAATAGAAAGATGTCTGAAGTGCATCAGGTATTTGCACCTTGCAGCAGCAGTGGAGGGAAAAAAAAAAAATCCCCCTGATTATCAGACTGCTGCTCAGAGGTATAGGCAACTCTTGATTTGATCAAGACTTCTAGAAAACTGTGAGATGCTGTGGAAGTGAATTCTGCAGACTTCATCCTTTTTCTTTTCCTTCTGACTTTGGAAGATGTGTGTGTCAATCACCAGCCTACCTGCTTCTCCGCTCTGCTGCCGGGGGAGCAGGCTTGCCTAGCAGCTCTGATGAGACAGAGAGAGAAGAATTCCTGCTACCCAAATGTGGACTCTTGTTTGAGGCACGAAGAATATAGAAAGTGAGGAATAGAGATGTATGGGAGAGCCTCGCGTGTCAGCGTGCCCTGAGGCAGTGAACACCTTTGCACAGACTGAGAGGGAGCTTCGGCCTGTGAGTCAACATAAATTGCAGAGGATAAATGCTCAGGGATGGCAGGGATATTGTCTTGCCTGCAGCTGTTCCCTCCTTTCATTTATTTATTTTTCTTCACAGTGTTAAATATTACCAGCTTGTCACTGTTACTTGAAGCTAAATGCTTTCAGCGCTTAGGTTTGCATTTCGGGCTGTCCAAGGAGCTTCTCAGAGGAAGGAGTTTGTCCCCAGACTGCTGGACCCTGGGAAGGAGTTTCTTGGATTAGGGAGAAGAGGGCAGCGGTTTTACCTCTGAAACACAGTTCTGGTGCTGTGCTGACTCCACCCAGCAGCACCCCTGGCAACGCCTGCACGGCTGGGTGCAGGCAGTCCCAAACGAGCACTGGCTTGGACGCTGTATTGAGCACTGCATTGAGCTGGAGCTCAGCTTCAGAGGTGCCCTGTTGCCCTGCAGCCCTGCTGCCCTGCAGCCCTACTCTTCAGCTCGTCCCCCCAGCAGCTCCCGGAGAGGTTTGGCTGGGCAGCGTGGCTCTGCCTCCTCCATCTCAGCAACCCGCAGATGGATTGACCCTGCTCCCGCATCCCTTTCCCCCGCTGGTGGGGATGGGACGGATACGCTACCCGATGCTCTGCGGTTGGGCAGCAGCAAGTGGGACCGCTGGGGTCCGGCTGTGTCCTCGCTGGGTCTTGGCAAACCCTCACTGCCATCAAGCTGAAGAGCCATTTACTGAGTGCTGAAACCACTGAATATGGTGTTATTTTTATGCTAACATAAACCAGTGGGATAACAAGGGCATTTCACACCTGCACACCTTCTAAGTAGGAGTGTGTGTGTTCGGTATAGGTTTGACTAGCGTTTTGGCTGCTCTTTTAATAATCAACACATCAACTCTTACAGAGCCTTCCTGATAGGGTGTTTTCGCCTTTCATTTTATATATATATATATATATATATATGATAAAATATGTTGTTGCCATTACACCTTGTTACGCTGCCTATCAGTGTGATGTCTGTTTTAAAGACATGTAAAAAAAAAGCGTAATTCTGCCTGTCAATCTTCCCCGCAGAGAAGGAGACTTTTCTGGATCCCTTTGTGCTGAGGGACCTTCTGCCGACATCGCTGGGGAGTTACTACCGCTACGCAGGTTCTCTGACTACTCCTCCGTGTAGCGAGATCGTGGAGTGGATTGTTTTTCGGAAGCCCGTTCCCATTTCTTACCATCAGGTGTGTTTATTTTGTTAATGAAGTCCATCTCTTGATTTGCGCTCTTTAAGACAGTGTTTTCAAAACCCGCCTTTAATTTTGACAACAAAAATGTTTCTGTTGACAAAAAAGGAAGTGTCGGCGATTTTTTTTTTCTCTTAAGTAATATTGTTTCTGAACATGAGCCATCAGTCTTAAGAAGACAGTACAACATGAAACCCAGTTTCCTTTCAATGATTTATTTGGTATTGTTTTTGTTAAGATTAAATTAAGCTATGGTGTAAATATTTGCATGGATTTCCTTTTCATTCTTTTTAATTGAAACTTTCTTTTCAAAGTAAAGCGAGCGATTTCAGTTCTGCTCAGATTTGGTAATTTGAACTAATTACATTAGAAAAGACGTTCCTCCATTAATTCTCCATGCTTAACTGTTTTTATAACACAGTAAAGCTACCATTATATGCTTAGAGAGCTGGTGCACAAATCTTTAAAATTAGCACATAGCAGCTTTTAGTGCAAATAGACGCAATGTCTGGGATTTGTCTGGAGAAGAATGCTCCTGATAAAGTAATGGCTCGATGGAGTCAGATGTTTACCAGTTAAGTGTATTTTGACATTGTTTGTTGTTTTTAGAAAGCCATCCTGCTGAAGTTAGTCTTTCCTTTTATTCATATGGCTTAAGCCACAGAAAACAGACTTTTTAAATACACTAATTCTGTAAAGCATAAGTGAATAGTTCACTGGGTGGTCATGACTGACAGATGCCAGTTCTCAAAGATTTCAAAAGGGTGGTAGGCCATCACCATGTCCCTGCTCCAGGCTTTTTTTCATGTTTTCTAGATCCCATTGCTTCTCCTGTAGACTCTTTCATCTTTTTTTGAAGTGCCATGTTCAAAACCGGTTGCAGTGCTTCAGCTGCGGCCCTCCCAAGGCTGAGGGACATGGCAGGATTTGTGCATCCAGCCACCCATGCTGGTGTTATTTTGCCTTTTTCACAAAAGGATGACGTTATTGCCCATGTTCAGCTCCTGGTCAGCAGGAACCCCTTTGCTAGAGGCTTTCCCCAGAGCGCTCTCTGGCAGAGCTGGGCACGTCATGCGTTCATGCAGCCCACGGTTCTGGCTGAAGCGTGGGACTCTTTGCACATGGTCCCAGTTGAATCGGACCCTTTGTTTTTTTCAGGCTGTTTCTCTGATTGTCGAGATCATTTTGAATTCTGTCCTTGCCTGCAGGGTACTTGCAATCCCTTGTAGCTTTTCACTACATCAATAAGTTTACTGTTTATTATTTGGTGGCTGCGAGGCCTGGCCCACGCTCAGTTTTATACCCTGTATACACATCAGGTGGGTCATGACTTCATTTTTTTCTTTTTTAACAAATGCAACTAAACTGGTAAATACCAATTATGGCCATCATTATAATGGTATAAAGGTACTTTATCCTGGCATAGCTTCTTTCCTGTGCTGTACAATAGTAACTGTGCCAAGTCAAGTCTTTAAAATTTGGCGTTGTGCTGCTTTATGCATGCATGTGTGGTTGAAGGGCTGGGAATTCTGTGTGTAGACAGACTTTCATTGATACTATAACACATGTGGAATAAATAATAGTATTCTTCCCCTTGGCAGCTCTAGATGGGTGTATTTTAAGAGCCTGCCACCCTGCCATTGCTATGATTATTATTTGTTCCTCTAACAGAAACAGTGCAACATAATCCATTGCCATAGTTTAACCTTCTTTATCACAAACCCCGTGAAGCAGTCTGTAATCCCAGAGGAGGAAAGTGATATTGTTTAAGCTTTGTTGCTGTTCCAATTAAATCCTTGCTTCTGTGCAAAATACCTTGCTGTAAAAAGGACAGTACTGAAGTGGTCCATTTGTGGAGGCTTCTCTGTTTTATTCTCAGTGTTCCATCATCGTCATCTTTCCCGATAATTAGACAACAAAACAGGACAAGCTGTGTCACCCTGCAGATGCATTGTAAAGCTAAGTGCATTCAATGACCCAAAGCGTGGCATTATCTCTCATAATGCATACCTCAGAGTATCTCGTTGTGCTTATAACCGTTTCAGTATTTTTAATTGCCGTTTGTATATCCAGTCCTTAGAAAACTGTGCACATCAGGCTTTAATGGTTTGTAATTACATGACTTGGAGTTTGAGATCAGGTTTCCCTGTATCTACAATAGTCTTACAACAGCTTTTCATTTCTTCTTCTGAACGGGAGCTCTTGTACTCCTTGAAGAGCATAAATGTAGCTCCTTGACTGCAGCTCTTTTTTTTTTTTTCTGGCTATAGATAAATTAATTTCTCATTTGTGGTAGATAATATTTTTATAGTAAAAATGAAGTTGAAATGACTTATATATACTTCAACACATAAAAAGGGGAAGGTTAAAAATCATATTTGAATTGGCAGTTGTTAAAATGCAATTATACCTCCCCAAGGTAGCATGGCAGAAGAAAATATTTTAAAAGTTCTCTCTGAAAGTTTAAAAATTCAATTAATGTCATGGAAGTGTAAGCCTAGAGACTTGACTTCAGAGGAGCAGTTGCTACCCAAGTTCTTGAGCTTTTATAAAGTAACCTTAAGCCCTGTTAGCTGGCTTCATCAAAACTGCTTCCAGTGCATGAAGTGCAAAAGATCCATAAATATTCACAAGAGTTTTGGTCTGTGCTTTCATAGAAGGGCATAGCAGGATCATCTGTTGGGTTTTTTTCTTAAGACAAAAGTGTAAGGTAATAGTCCCTTTACCCCTTTTTTAACCCATCTGTCAACGCTTCTGAAGGGCTCCTGCTAATAATTAGGAAACGGTTTTCAAGATTTTTCAAGATGTTTCTCTGAAGAATCAAAGAGAGAACTGCAGCTGAGAACTGGGGAATAGGGCATTCATCTGAGATGCAAAAAAAACTACAATCCAAATCCCACCATCAGTACCTGCAAGACTGGAAGCAGTACCTGAGCTCCTTGCCTGTGATGGGAACTGGTCACTGGCCGTCACTCCTCCCTGCTGTCACCTGCTGTCCCTCTGCCTCAGTTTCTCTGCTTGTACAGTAAAAATACTTGTGATTAGGAGGAAGCTACTGCTAAAAATGTACAAGCCTGCGTTGTGCAGTTATCTTGGAGGTGATTGCCTGTAGGGGGACTCAGTTCCCTTGGTTTTGTGTTTTAGTGCAGAGCTGCCAAACTCAGGATTAGAGCTGTGTGGTCCATCCTTTCTCCCTCCCACTATCCATGCGCTGCTCCCAGCGATAACATTCCTATACATATCTCCATTAGCCAGCTCAACGCACCACCCACTCCAGAGGGACTTACTTTTGAAATGAAATGTGTAAAAAAAATTGACTCTATCCTGCCCTGGGGGTCTGAGAACTTTTACATATTTAAGCCTAATAACTAGGATTGTCAAGCCTAGCAGACTGGGTGAGCTGGACAGCAACAGCAAAAGGGGGTTCAGACTACTGGTTTGAAAGGAAATTAAATCACGGTAGTGAGCACCTCTTGGTTCAGTAGAGGATACTTAACTGCTTTGTTACACCTTCCTTTGATTATTTTTATCAGTACCATCAGCTGAGGCTACAATGATAATTTTCCCAGTTGCAAGTTTCAGGATTCTCACACACTTCTCTGTAGCTTTAAGGAAAGGGGTGTAGCTTTCAGTGACCTGTCGTTAAGCTACGAGTGTAATTCAAGTCCCTTTTTAAAGTCTTGGGCCAGATTCTGTACTCCCAAAATCCATACTATCAATATATGTAACTGATGTTGATGTAAACAATATCAGGACTGAATCATTCTCTGCTCTGTCTTGCTCAGTCTTTCCAGCAGAAACATAACTAATTCTAGTTCTTGACCTGAATGGTAACAAGCTATTAGGAAATGCTATACTGACCTTGACAGCTGTGAGAAAAACATTAGCTGAAAATATTTTCACCTTAGTTTGCTAGAAATTTCTTTCTAAGAAATACTAAGATATGAAGTAACAGAAAAGTTTTCCAATTACAGTTCTTTCTTACAAGTTAATACATTTTATTAAAAATAGCTCAGATCTGAATCCAACAGAGGAAACTTATTCCCAGAGGAGTATATGTTAACTGTGCCTAAATACATTTATTGTGTTATTTTCTTCTCACACTGTAGTCAAGTATCAGAGGGAACAGTGGTTGGTAGGGAGGTCAGGGTGCTTGGAGCTGGTAGTCCTGAGATTGCTCCACTCTGCTACTGACCTGCTCCTAGGCCAGCCAGCTCCTGGGTTTGGGTGTCCATCCCGTAAAGGTGTGACAATTGCAGTGACCTTCCTGCGGACGTGCTGCAAGAGCCGTTTGTGAAGCTTAGCCTGGCAGCTAAACCTCGTAAGGTATTCAGAGATAAGGTGGCGTTGCCCTGTCCTGGAGAAGGCTCTTGGGGTGGAATGACCTGGAAGCACTTTTTGACGCGATACTGCGAAACAAAACGGTGCCAGTGGTGAGGAGGGTTTGGCGTGGCTGTGCCACACACAGAATCCTTCCAGACAAGGGGTCTAAGGGCAAATGTTTCCTTGCCCATGTCAGACGTCCACGGGTTGCTAGAAGGCCTTCTCCCTTGTTGGGCAGGATAAGCAGTGTGCCGAGATAAGACGGTTGGCAGTGATTTCAGTGGGCAGCCTGACTTCCCATGTGGTTTATCAGTCTTGGCATCAACATTTTACTTCCTGCCATTTTACTTTCTTATCAGCCACATGGATTCCACCACATTGTTTTTCTAATTAATGTCCTTTCTCTCCCCTGCCATGACGGCTACGACCAGCTGGAGGCGTTCTACTCCATATTCACCACCGAACAGCAAGACCACGTCAAGTCCGTGGAGTACCTGAGGAATAACTTCCGACCACAGCAAAGCCTGAACAACAGGAAGGTGGTTAAGTCTGCTGTGAAGGATGCTTGGAGCCAAGATATGACAGACATCTTGGAAAATCCACTCGGCACGGAAGCTTCCAAAGGTAGATTACACTTACGAATTTTGTGCTCGACTAATAGAATTTTTTTTGTCCACTTTGTCATCAAATGGTGTTGAGGATAGCTGTGAGCTACTGAAGAAATAATACAGTGTACACAGGTATTCCTTGTTGGTGTGTGTCAATAGATTAACTAATCCCGTGTGTGCCTACAATTATCTGTGAAACTCGCTGTCACAGGGTGCCATGGCAAAAAAAGCCCCAGAATATGTGAGTCTCAAACTGGCGATGTCCCCGTTTCTGCTGACTGGCTGTAGGGCCTTAGAGATGCCTGACAAAAAGGAAACATGAAGGGACAAAGTCAGAGGTAAAATTTCAGCCCCATTAGCACTGACTCATTGGGTGTTTGAATGGGAATAGAGTATCCAGATGTGGTTATGGGTTTCATTTTTACAGTAACAAGACTTTTGAAGGACCATCGACCTTTTAATTCAACGTTCATATCAATCTGTTGGTAATGGTGACAGGGGGAAAAAAACCTCTTCCTTATAGGCAGGTGATTTTCTAATGTCTTGCTGAAGTGTTTCATGTGCCTTTTTGTAGAGCAGCTGGCGCTTGCTTCTGTCAGACAGTGGATAATGAGCTGGATGGAGGGGGGTGGAAGGGAGGTTGCAGTCGTTGCGTTGGCACAGACAGCCTGGCTAGAGGAGCACATCAAAAATTCTGAGAGAAATGTGTACTGGATAAAATAAGACTAGAAATAAATATCATTTACTACCTTTATTTGCCATTATTTTATTGAATGGTGTTATTTATAGGTAGGAGGAATGACGTGTACTTCCCAGTCTTCAGTCTCGAGAAGTGCTTGGTGCTTAAACCAGTTCTGGGTAGAGGTAAAGAAGAAGGGGGAACTTTGCCAGAAGGAAACAGCTAAGCAGATTTACAAGCTTCCCTTTTGTACCTGGCATTTTCACCTGGCCAGGCACAGAAAGCGTAGTTTTTAGAGGACGTGAATCATGAAAACAGCTGTGTTCAGCAACCTCACCCTCCCAAGAGAGTGCTGGAAGAGTGTATTTCTCGGGGCTCATTATTCTGTGAGCATGCTTATTTATATATATATAATATACACGTACACAAACCTCATGTACATTAAAGGCAGCCTTGGGAAGGAGGATTTACATCAGAAGTGAGAAGGAGATCTTGGGAATGAAGAAACCCTGCTATGCTCTGATGCTCTGGCCTGCAGTTTTCAATCAGTGTTTTAACAGCAACATGTGTCAATATTTATTTCTTCAGTTATATCCTGTGTACATATTACTTACCCAGAACAGTGATGAAAGTTAATAGGTTACATTATGTTAAGTGACAAAACTGACTAGTTTTTATTTTGAGTGCAGCCAAGGTACCTCTGGTACATGTGGTATAATATTCAAGAAGACTTTACTGCTTTGGCCACATGCCTGCATATTCCTTGCCTCACTGGATGGTTTTTAAGATTATAAAAATGCTTTGGGTGATTTTCACCCCCATAGTAAATAGCTGAAACCCACAATTTTGACAGAGCATTACAAATGTTAAGGTCTGTAGTTAATGGGCTGGTCTTGAAGTTGGAAGTGTTGATACTGAAGGAACTCTTGAGTAACTGGAAAAATTCACATTGACTTTGATCTTTAAGAACTCTTAAGGCCCAGATTTAACCAAGTGCACGTGGCTTGGTTAACATGATGTGAGCCAGTCCACAGGAGCAAGGGAGCTGCACAAACGTTAGTCCACATTTAGATAGCTTGGTGCCTGGGTGCTTGACACCTTACATGCTTGGGGACTGGTTTCCTGAGCAGGTTCTCCCTGGGTCCTCTCCCATTATGTGCAGGTACCGTAACACTCTGTACTACTCGTGCCTGCCTAGGATTTGAGCTTATGACATGCTCAAGAGAGACCCTCGGGTGGGGGGCACGCATCCCCCCATTTCCCATGATCTGACAACATTCAGCGTGCCGTCTAATGGCAGGGATGATGCTAGAGTCCGTGGGTTTTTTTTTTCCCTTGAGCTTTTGCTATAGGAGGCTAATGGCTGGGCAGCCAGTCTTTTTGTACCAGCTCTATCAACTTGTCACTTTTTGGGTTGTGTGCACACCAGGGAACACTGAAAATAGGTGCCTTTTTTTCATGAACTTAAAAATAAATAGGTTGCTGCAGTGTTGCTAACACAAAATGGATTGTAGTGTATCCTCCAAAGGTTACAGGGATGAGTTATAGCTGTTCCAGAGATATAACAACGTGGATGTTTCTGGCCCCTTCTTTGACAAAGGTGAACAGTGATGATGTGCCTGGTCCACTGCACATTCTGAACTACTGACATATAAATAAAATGAGTTGAAGTCATAATACTTGAGTGAAAGCAAAACCTATTGTTTATTCAGCTAGTAAATACAGTACCTCTTTATATAGTGTCATTCATGCAAAAGTACTGGGAAGCCAAGTGCACGGAGCGCTTCTCAGCCAGACAGTCTAGCATACAAATGTAAGAGTGTAGGGTTAGCATAACAAATTTATTTTATGCAGATTCTTCTGCACACCTCATGGTTGCATCTCGATGCTTTCCACATTGCATTAAGCAATGTGCCGAATGGCTGTCACATGTTGGCTCCTGTCTACCCTCCCTGTGCTTAGATTTGTGTGTTGTAGAAGAAGGCAAGGTCACGAAAACGTGTCTTTTACTTGCTGCAAGGTGATATGGTTTGTGATGGTCTTCAGCTCTGGAGGGGAAGTTTGGATTTGTTTGTCGGTGTGAATTTTTGCAATTTGTTTCCTCTGTCACACTCTATTAAGTCTGTGGGCAGTATTGCTAATCTAGAAAACAGTGTAGCATTCGTTATGTAAGCCTTTCTTATTTTGGAGGAAAATGTGCCCAGAACAATTTGCATAATGTTCAGAATAATTTTCAGAATTCCCTGGTGAATAGGGAATTTCAGATCAGCACAAAGCGATGCAGCTCTGCAGTTGCCCATTGACAAACGTGCTACCCTAAACAGTTTGGCACCAAACAGGAATGTCTTTTCTCCCAGCTATCAAAGCTATCTCAGGTCACAGAACCGTGACCAGTAGCATAACCTGCAGATACACTGGAGGAAAACTATTTCTCACTTTATGCCAACCCTCTGAGTATTTCCTTAGCAAGCGCTGTAGGTGGTGGCATTTGCTAAATAAAACATCTTCTGGGAAAGGCTATTTTTAGGTCAACCAAAACTGTCAGTGCATTTGGATCCAGTTTGTAAGCCAATATGCATGTTACCAGCCTTTTGTTCTGCAGTTACTCTCCTCTCCCTCCTCTTTTTTAATTTTAAAGAGGCAATGAAGGGAGGGGTGGTGTTTTCAATCATCAGAATACAAGATGGTGTAAATGTTTTAGCTAATTTGAAATAGTGTAGAGGGCTAATTTTTCACATGGGACTGAAAACTCCAGTTTTCCTTTTGTGTTAGTATTTAGCAAGAAGAGTTTTCTTTGCTTCCATTATCTCATTCCTTCGTCCTGTTGGCAAAAGCTGATTTAGAACAGTTCTCATGAGGACTGCTTGTATGCCTGGAATAAAAGCATACACATAAGACCTTTGCTGAATCAGAGCCCATGATCTGAGCTTAATTCTTAAGTTGACCCTGGAGCTGTTTCAAGAAACCATACAGATCATCTTTAAATATCTTATTTCTGAAATATACTGTTCAGGATAAATACCGTTCAGCTATGTAATTGTAGCAACTGGTGGATTGATAATAAACCATCATACAACAATATTTTTTAAGATGAAACTTTCAGAGGTTCAAGATATACAGTGGATCATGCTGTTAAATCATGCAGTTCATCAGGCCTGTAAAATTTAACAAGAGAGATCGCTAGGGTTACAGTACTGATTTATATAAAGTTTTGCAAAGTTAGAGGTTCTCTGTAGAAACATATTAAATCGGGAAGGTATTTGTAAAATATTCATCAGATACTGTAAGTATCAGTGATAGTGGAGTGTTTGATTTTTTGCACATGACCATCTCTGTTAAAATTGCTTCCTTCTCTGGCCTGTCCTCTGTGGCTCAGGACTGTTGCTCTGTCACATCACATATTGTGCTCCTGCCTTTTTGTGGGCTGCTTTCAAGCAGCTGTGCTAGAGGGATGCCTAATTATTTATCAGTTTAATAGTGTACATTGTTCTTTAGGGACAAATACACAGAATTCTTACGTAAAAGTCCATCCAGTTCAAGGATCCAAGTCTGCATGTTCCCTTACTACTTTTGCATGTTGTCCCATCAAGCAGAGATGTGTTTACAAAACATCACCTGGTTCAGTAAAGGTGTAGGCATTGAGGCTCAGGAGGAAAAGGTGTTTCATTTCCTTGTTTTAGGTTGTACCCCATGTGCAACAATATTTGCCCATTTTATTTTGCTGATTAGGACCATCAAATGTTGTTTCTTTATGTTTTTTAACGCTGAAAAAAAAAACCCTTTAACCTTTCTGTCTCATTAAATGTGCTGCAAGCCTCACAACACTTAAACAAGCATCCCATGTGAGGGGCTCTTGACATCAGAGTTTTCTTTCACAGATGCCTGATTACTTCCCCAAAGGTGTCTGATTACTCTTTGCTGGAGTCTCAAATGATGCTGTTTCCCATCAGTGGGAATTCGCCTTAGAGTACCGTCTTTAATTATGATCCTAGACTAAGTTAAATAATGAGCAGTCATAAATTCACTCTAGTAAAACTTACTTAGCTTTGGACTCTGAATCAACAGCTGGGACATTTCTCTAGTAGCGTACGGGCAATCATTTTCCTTACTGTTCTTCATTAAGCGGTAGTGATACACAGTTTGGAAGTCCTTGTAACTTAATGCCACTAAAACGTGGATAGAAGATATTTGGATTTTCCCTCCCACATGCTTTGCACTGGAGGCATGGCTCCAGCTATCGACCTGCAATCAAAGGTACAGCACTGCTCAAGCAAAGCAGTTTAGTTCATATTCACTATTTCACAGCTCCTGAAATCAGAAATGAAACTGAGGCCTCCTACAAAGGTATTGCCTTTTCTGCACGGCGTGGCATCCTTGCATTGGAGTGCATCTCCACTGCAGCATCACCCGAAGTTTGAGTTCTTCTGGAGATTCAGTGCAGTGGCATCATTTTAAGGCAGATAGTTTAGAGCATTGGCAGCAGTGTTTCTGAATGAGAACAAGTTATTTGTCTCATTTATAGCCTCCGTTATTACTCCCAATAATTTGTTTTTGCTTTCTAAATGCCCATGTTTTATGAGAACTCTCTCAAAACAACTTTGCAGTCTCTTCATGCCCTCGGGTTCTCTCTGGGAGGCCAAAAAGGGTGTTAGGCAGAAAAGTTCTACTCTCACAGAATGTCGTTTATATCTTTTAGTCAAACCTAAATGACCACAAAATACTGTATAGCAATAAGTGTAATCTGTCCAAAACAACATTGTAAATGTAAATTTAAAATGATACGTTATTGACATCTTAACTTGGAATTGCTAAAGCAAAATTATAACTATTTTTTTTCTTTAAATATCTTAGGGAAAATGGAAATAAGCAAGAACCTTTTTTAGTTAATTTACGATATATTTACCATTACAGCTGATTGTTCTTGTCCTTTCGAAGAATCTGTTTTACAGGCTGAATTCTTCATAGATTAACAACTCCTTCCCAGTTTCCTTGGATAACCGGACTTTTCCTACTTTCCTTTTTTGATTTCATTTTGTTATGAAGATTATCTTTTCCCGATTCCGTTCCCCTTTAACCAGGTCAGTGCCCTACTACTGTGCGCTGGTGCAGATGAATCTATGTATCATTATTAGGATTTCTGCTGGCGCAGCAGACTGGCTCAGTGCTGAAGGTTGCACTTGAGGGTGGTAACACCGTGCTGCTAATTGCTTGCCCTGCATCTTCTTTGTACTATAGACCTGCCCAGCTGCCACTATGCCTCAGTGCTCCAAGTAAATGTACTCACCTATTGCTGCGAGAATCTCTTTTGATGTGCACCTCAAGTACCTGCTGTAATCGCATTTTAGGCAGAAATTGGTGTGCTCCTTCTGCATATCTCATCTCTTCCACCTATTCCGTGTCTTGCTCTGCAATGCTGGGTCCTCGTGTATGTCTAGGAGCACGTCATGCAAAAGCAGGAAAGCACAGGCTGCTGCCTTCCGGAGTGTTTCAGATCAGTCAGGTGGAAGGCAAAACATTTCAGGAAAAAGCTGACCCATTTTGAGGGGGAATCAGGTACAAGAAGAAATAGTACATATACCTGACATAGGTCTCATGCTTCCCCTCGCAGTGGCTCTGTCCTGCAGGCTTCTGTTTTCACCTGTAATAACTTCTGTGTGGTTGTAATGTGAGCAGTACCTGTGTCTGTGCCTGAATGTAGTGGACAGCTTACCAGTAGATTTATTAATAAACAATAAGTAACTGCTTGCACTTGTTTAGAGATTATAAAGGGCCCAAACCAAAAGAGCAAGAGGAATTCAGTGTGAAAGTTTAAGTATGGTTTGGATTCACAGCTGTCACTAAAGCTGGAAGAGCTGAGTACTTGTAAGGGAACTCGATGATTTATTCCATTTACACCTGCAGGGAATTCCTTTCTGCACTGCCTACCTGCCGATCTAGCTGTTTGGACCAGAGAAGTACTGATTTTAATTTCAGTCTTGACAGTTCTTTGGACCATGAGTGCCTGCAGCTCATCCCTTCTGTTGGTAAAAGCCTCCAGAAGCTATGAATGGGAAGCTGCTTTCCCAGTCTGGTTTTGGGCATCCCTCAGGCACATATCGGGATGCCCTGTTGGCTTGTTCTTCCTATGGTCCCCGGTCCAAGCAAGCCTCGCCAGGACATTGGAAAGGGCGTCTTGGCTAACATAGTAAACACGTGTCTTCTGACAAGATATCCTCCTTTCTCCCCCGGTTGGCACAGCACATGCCACTGAATGTGATCACACGTGTTGCGTCAGATGCACTGTATAAATAAGGACACAGGTGTACATTTTAAACACAAATCACCCTCTGTGTGTGTGTGTGTGCAATATAAACACAAAACTTGTGAGGCAGATCCTTGCCGGACATCAGTTTAGCCCAGCGTGGCATCTGACAGAGCAAGGTTGATCTGCACCCACTGAGAACTCAAGCCACAGCTGTAGAAATGGTGTTTGTGAAATATATGAAATATTTGGGCTCAATCATAGCATAGTAAAACACACAGACCATGCCTTTCACTAAAACAGGGTCTGTTGCTGTGATGCCATGGAAACTCAAATGCTACAAAGAAAGCCATACAGGAATGAACCCAAATGCTGGTTGTGCGTTCACCTCGGGAAACAGGCAGGCAGCAGAGGGGAAAACCCAGCCTGCCCAGAGCCCCTCCGTCGGAAGTGCCCCACGTGCCGCTTTGCTCATGAGGTTATTTCACAGGGCTCATAAAACAAGCGTGGGGTCTGTCGATGTCCCTCACACCTTAAGAAACAACCCTGTCTGTTTGAAGCATAGTGAAAGGTAAGAGCAGGGAAGATAAATAGTCTGTCTCCTAGCTACATTCTGCCTGTGGATTGAAGTAGATCAACACAAATATTTGTGTGTACGGCATGCTCTGGAGCCTGCAAATGCCTGCTGGCAAAGTGCAGGCAAAGGTAAAGGAAAAACGCGTGCTTCTCTTTAAAGCAATTATCCTTATATATTAATAATGTCATTTATAAGCACTCCGAGAAGTTAACAACATACACTAAAGCAAAGCAAAAAAATTGCATGCGTTTAGTAAAAGGAGAGGGGGGAAAATGTTGTAAGTATGCCTTTTAGCACTTTTCTATGCATTAAAGCCTGTGTTGTCTCTGCATATGATCCTAGTAGTCTATTTGTTATCCTTTGGGAGCACAGCCCTCACTGAACTCCGAGATTGAATCCGACAGCCCAAAGAACGCTGCTGTTTGTTACGGGTTGGAGTCTCTTCCCAGGCATCTCCATTGAGTCATGCCAGTGCAAGGTAGCTGACTGGCACTGTATCACTTCCCTTACCGTGACACTGATGGCACGGCGCTGAAAGCAAGTGTGAGTTTTCTCATTGCAGTATAACCCATATTTTTGCATTTCAGGGCTCATTTGAAGTTTTGAGGGTCTAATAATGAGAAGGAACATATATGTGTGTGTGTGTATATGTATATATATAGTTGAAAGTATTTTTCTTCCCTTCTCTGTTGGTGGCATCACTTTTGCCTTGTCTGCAGTTGGGTTCCTGGGGGCTGCAGGGCTGAGTGAACTCAGTGCGGTATTTTGCCGATAGCACAGGCATTGATGACAGTTTTCAGGCTTCTCTGAAATCAGCTGGGAAACTTGTGGCTGAGTTGGGCATTGTTACAGCAATGGCAGCCAATGGTCTGTCTGTCCTGAAGGACTGGCCCTTGCAACTCCTTCCCAGTGCTGCAGCAGAGGGGAAAGAAACATCCTCTCTCCCCCAAGAGCTTGGCCACCAACTTGTTTGCCCTTATGGGGAAGAAAGGCATGAAACCCCCATATTGACCTCTCAGTTTCTCTCCTACTGAGCATGTGGGAAGAAATGCCCCATCTACCATCCTCTGTGCTCCTCCTTTGTAAGGGATAAACACCGTTCCCTGACGCCCATCCCATGCACACCCAGAGCAGGGGGGAAAAATTAGGAGTGAAGCCCCTCTCACCTTACGGCCAGGAGCTGCTGCCCAGAGCAAGACAAGACCTTTGTCCCTGTCTTTTAGCTACCTCTGAGAAGCCCTGGTCCAGTAATGGTCTACGGGCACATCCTGGTGCTGATGTTTACTCCCTCCATGTATGAATTGCCTCAGAAGATCCCTGCCCATCTCACCATGAGGGCTTCAGGACTTCACTGCCATGTTGCTTTTCTGTGCTGAAAATTGTCAGGATTTCATCACACAATGTGTATCCCATGGTACCGAGGAGAGGAACGGCAGTTTTGCATTGCTGAGACATGCAGCAGGAGGGAGAGAGTGGGATTTTCCAAAAGAGGGCATAGCACAGCTAGAAATAACTGCCTTTAAAGTGGTGACATTTTTATGCATGGAAGAGCTAACTTGGAACATTTTTAGAGGATTTTATAAATCCCTCCGAGCCTAGTGCCACTGGATTCATCATATGAGGCACCTGTTTTACAGGGAGAAGGTATACAGGAAATAACCACATATATGGTTCTTATGCTCTAACTTTTCCTAAATAGCTCTTTTTATAACCACAGGTAGCATATGCAAAAAGGATGATGAAACCCAGAAAGTTTGGCTGGTTTTGCATTTCCGTCTTTGAAAGAGAAATGTAGGCTGCTCTTAAAAAAAAAAAAAAAAAAGCTGGTAGTATTCTCTTACATGCCCTTTCTGCATTCATGGGTGTATCTTAATATCAGCAGTTAATTTTTGCAAAACAATAAGCCCCCTTTTTGTCTTTCAGCTCTCTGAAATGGAGCTGCCAGGAGCTTTTGGATTAAGCTTTATCAGGCTTCAGTTAGGAAAGCCTCGTGGAGGTTACTTAGCCAAATACAACATACAAATCAAATTATGGGAGAGATGAATGCAGAGTTGTTAAATTAATTTTGTTTGTTCCAGCCCATTGGAATGTTTTTAACATGAAGAAAATAATTCTCTGCTGTACGGCTGGCCTGGCCAGCACTTAGGACTGTATTAGCATGCTACATTTGTCTGCGAGTGGCAAACAGGCTTTCTCCAGGCTTGAGTGAGCCCTGGAAGACGAGGCTAGCCAAGATGCTGGCTTGCCCCCTGCCTTCCCCAGCGGGCTGATCTGCAGCGAAAAGACTCTGTCAGGCTCCCAGACAGCCCTGCACATGGCCAACATCTGGAAGCGCCAGCTGAGGCTGCCCTGTGTCAGGTCAGAGGGCTTCCTCCAGATGCACCCACACAACTCTTCCTCTTCTGCAGGACTTTTCCGTAAGGCAGGAGCCAGCTTGTTTGCCAGGTTCCCAGTTCAGGTTATCCTCAATGGGAGGGTGAGGGTTTTTTTTTTTCACTCCAACAGGTCCGAGGTGTGCCATGCTCGGGGCATCACTGCCTGCTGCGAGGCTTGCCCATGGTACTGCGAACGAGCTTGCCTGTTGAGTGCCTCTGAGATGTAGCCCTGTGGCCCCAGCGAGGCTTTTCTGCCTCCCGGAGTCCTGGCACAGGCGGTCTGCCAGCCAGGACATAGTGGCTTTGGTGTCCTGCTAGACCTATGGAGGGCCAGTTCAGGTATCTGTTCAGTATTGCGCTACGCCACAGAAAGACATCCTGAAAGCCCCCTCAATGTTTTTATTATCCCTTAGGACCGGAACTTAAAAGAGAGCATTAGTAATATTTTTTTCTAAAAATAGCCAAGCTGATATTTCAATGTGAAATGATGCTGGTCGTTGGTTTCAGTTCTTTTTTCTCAAGCAATCATGAATTCACAGGCTTTTTTTGCTTATTTAGCCTGGTTTAAAGCAAAAAAAAAGAAAAAGAAAAGCTTGTGTTTCTCTTTAGTGTGTTCTGATTCATTTCAGAGGAAGATGGAAACTTCTCCCTCCCTGTCCCAACCTCTTTCTGCATTTCTGTTTGTCCTTCAGCTGCACATTTTGCAAAATTAGCATCTAAAAAAAAAAAAGAAGAAAGCGAGGAGCCTGCGGTTCTTTTAATCTTCTTTCAAAAATCCAAGGCACACAGAGTATTGAAAGGAAAATTAGATCTCTGGAAAATGCCAGTTGTTTTATAGATGGTCAAATCATTACACTTTTTTCCTTGCCTTTCAGACATTTTGCTACGTTATTATGTATCACTTTAATTAAATCATCAAATTGAATTATTGGATCAAATGTTTTTTTATTCCATTGTGTCCTGAGCAGGTTTGGTTAAATTAATAAAACCATATGTTTCATTTTATAAAATAGATTTCTTTTTTGCCCATTCATAAGCTGTTAAAAAAAAAAAAAAGTGGGTGAACAGAAAAGGTTGGTTATTACTTAATTACATCAGGTACCGCTATGTGCCTTGGAGTAATTGGAACAAAGTCAGACTAAGTCATGAAAATTTTGTAATATTTACTATGAAATACGAGTATTGTAAATTCAGTCTCCTTTTAGCTGACTGTGAATGAGGTTTGACATCATCAAGACTTGTCTCAGTGAAGTCATTGCAGAGTCACTCAGCTGCTTAAAAGTGTTCATGACCTTCTTGGATGAGGGTGCAGGGTCAGGGAGGGTCTCCTAACTTTGAGCCTCTGAGTCTCCTATTTACCCTTGGGAAATACCCACTTCTTTCCTCTGACTGGCATGAGCCATTCTGAATGGCATCAAAGCTGGCTGCAGAGAGTGGCATGGAATAGAGGACGTGACAGTCCCCTCTCCCTAGGGTGGCTTGGGGTCCTTGTCTGAAAACCAGCTAGCTAGTCATGGTTCAGAGGGGTATTGCAATTAAGGCAGGTCTCTCTGTCTCTCGTGAAGGTTATCTGGTTGAATTATTTCTAAAACAATTTGATGCATGATTACTTTAAATATATAAATCTCTGCATGTCCTCCTGGAGGAGGAGGACTGGGTAAGACTTTTAGGCCTGGGTAGTCCTTCACCCTGGGCTCCTGTCTCTGATAGGATTTGATTAGGTGGAGTGATAAAGGCTAGCCCGGCATTTTGAAGCGTAATTCTGTGATGACAAAGGGCTTCAAAGGGGACAGTTATGATTTATTGGTGCAGTTATCAATAAACAGTGATGTCAGTGAGAATTGATCTGACTATCTCAGCGGAAAGAGGTGAGCGTCGAGAGGCATACCAAGGATCGTGAAGCTCTGTAAATAGTGACAACAGCAACTACTTTCAGCTGTGCCCTCTTGGCTGGGTCCTGGCCACCTTCATGCCGTGCTCTACGGCACGCGGGCTCCCTGCAGAGACCAGGAGGGAAGGGGTCTGCAGGCAGCAGACCAAGGTGTTGCTTCTGGCTTCGTGGCATTGCCAGCAGAATGCCATTTTGGTCCCTTCGACTCAGTGTAATTAGAAACTCATATTCTTTTTTTCAATGACTTGAGGTACTGCAGGGTTTGTTTGCTTTGCTGGATCATCCTTCTGGGTTGAGCAGAAGGATCTACTGCAAAACTCCAAGATTGTCACCACTCATGGCAGGAGCAAACACCAGAGATCTTTCCTGCCCAAGCATATTTCTGCAATATATGTTCAGGTTAGCTACAAAATGTGAGTTATAACTGCACAAATGCATTTGACAGGTATTTTTCTATTGTACTGGTAATATTGGTGTTTACAGCATTTAATCATTTTTATTTAGGAACTGTAGCTATTTCAGTAATGTAACAGCAGAGCTACATGACCAACCTGCAAGTCCAGGCATAGGAATAGACGTTTCTCCCCTTCAGTGCTGCCAGGACTCTTTAGAAGTGAAATGATGGCCAAATACACATGCAGTCACATACCTGCAGAGCGCAAACAAGCTGAATGTGTTGGGTTTAAATGGAAAAGTCGTATTGGGAAAAATAATTCTGCAAACAGCGTCAGCATGATGGGCTGGGTGACACTTTGACTTTCCCTGGCAGAAGAAATGAGCTCCTTTGCCACGGCGCTTGTGTTTAGGTATCATTGCAAGTGATTTTTCTTGGTTCAGAGTTTATATCGGGAAAGAGAATGTGAGAATCGGTCCTGAATTGTGTATTTTAAACATGATTTTTAAAGCTTGGAGAAAATCTAAACTCTTTATAGCTGGGAAGCGCATGATGTACTTTTTCGATAGCATATGAGTGCCATCTAGTGTTCTTCGTTAGTACTCTGACCTTTACGTTTCAATGGCTTGAAAAGCGGTGTCTTCAGCGGCTGCCAGTGGGCTGTGCACACCCCACTCCTCCTGGAGTATACAGGCTGGGTTTGCGCCTGGGCTTGGTCTTCCCTGGAGAAGTTTGGGGTTTGGTGTCTGCAGTAAGCAGAAGCCGTGGTTTTGCCTGCTGGTTAAGCTGTTCCTGTGCTGACGTCCCCACTGACTTCAGCTTGAGTGGGAAGTAACTTGTGCCTCCCCGGTGCAGGCAGGGTTAGGAAGGCACAGCTTTCGGAGGCTGGCGGGAGGGTTCCCCTGCCTGTTACGAGGAGATGATGGCCAAGCGCCATCGAGTGCCACTCTTCCCTGTGCTGGTGATACATTACTGACAAACAGCTGAGAATCTATGAAGGAAAATATATAGAAAGAGGAGTATAAATTAACTTCTGCTCACGTGCAAAAATGTACTAGGTTAAGAGGAAAATACTTACTGCCCCAATAGTGTCACATTTGCAGAGGTTCCAACTATTTCCAAGGCCTGTAGAGCACATTGGAGTATTTACCCCCTTCATACGGCAGATGACTGTGGGCCAGGGAAGCTGGGGCTCAGGTTGATTGGACTTCTTAATATTCCAGTGCAGAGCTCTTAAGTGACCAGGTTAAAGTCTACATGCAAATGTCAGGACTGAAAATAAGTCGAGAGCTAAGCAACCTGCCTGCAGAGAGGGATTCTCTCGCTCCCTTTACTCTGGAGAGCAGAAAGCAGCTGCAGGTGGTATTAAATCCCATTGGTCTCAGTGGATTGCAGTCTGAGCTATTACTGTAGGCAAAGGCATTAAAGAAAAAAACCTGGCTCTTAGAGTGAGGCACAGTTCTTCCTGTTTGTTGTCTCTTGGTTATTTAGGAGAGCTTCAAATTTTTTCCTTCTGTTTTTTTAGCTTGCAGCACTCCCCCAGTCAACATGAAAGTGCAGCCTGTGAACAGGACAGCGTTACTTGTAACCTGGAACCAACCAGAAACCATCTACCACCCTCCGATCATGAACTACATGATCTCATATAGCTGGACTAAAAATGAAGACGAAAAGGAGAAGACTTTCACCAAGGACAGTGACAAGGACCTGGTAAAACCACAGCATCAACCCCAGACATATGTATCAAGCTATCCTTATATTGTTATTTTCTCGGTAGAACGAAGTAGAGGAGGAAGGCAGTTGTTACCCTACAGACAGGCTAGTGTTTGACTCGCAATGAATTGGTATTAAAATGTTCAGCATTAGTTGAACGTTGCCTAACAGACTACCCAAAACACTGGAGTGTGAATTTATAGTTTATGCGAGTGCATAAAGGACTAAATCTGCAGACGCTTTTTCATATACTGTTGCTGAGAAGCAGCTGGCTCGGGAAATAGTTAGGCTCTGAATACCTTTTGGCTTGTGTTCAGCTCACAGATTTTCACATTAAAAGTCCGATCCCCCCCAAAATCCGTTCCTGGGGTCAGGCTTTTCACTGTGCATAGCCCCTTGCAGTCTTCGGAGCAGTTTCTGGCAGTCTGTGCTGCCAGCAGCAGGAGTTGCATGGTCAGGGCTAGAAGATTATGGCAGAGTGGCCCTGCACAAGCACTGCCTACGTCTGGCAGTGGGAGAAAAAGAGGGAAGAGCAAGACAGTTCCAGCACAGATGGAAACACCAATCTATCTCCTCCATTTAGGATTTGGTCTGCTTGTCATTCTTCTCTAAGTGGAAGCAAGTATTGTACTGGTCTTTAGCATTCTCTGCATATAAAATCAAAGTGACATATTCAGGTTTGAAAGGCCTCCATTTATTGTTAATCAAAGAAAGCCTCTAGAATAATGAAATCAGTAATTGTATATGCACATGAAAAATGCAGCAGCACAGAGTGTTATTCCTAATGACTGTTATCGTATTTTTTTTTTCAAATACACAGTCCTCTGGGCCCATTCAATCAGTTATAGAATAATACTTCTCTTATTCCCTTAGATGAAGATTCTTTACTTCATTTCCATTTATATTTTCAATTTCCCCACTAGACATTGTTATCTGGGTCACATTAGGGAACGATGTGCCTCACGAAATCAGAAAGGAATCTATTGAAAGGCACCCAAGGTTATGATGTATTGTAACCTCTCTCTTGTCATAACTTCACACTCTTAAGGGAGATTTTTTTAATCAGGTATAAGGAGAGCCTTAATCAGCAAAAATGAGGTGGGCACAGTGACAGCATCCTGTTTTATGTGAAAGAAATAATTAAAAGTGCAGGGGATGTGATAGAGTGATAGCTTGGAAATAAATTGCAATGAGACCCTGTGCTGTGCTGCAGAGCTTGGAGGTTAGGAAAGCAATGACAGCTTAGTCTATTTTAGGGGCAAAAGAAGAAGGAAACTCTTTTTCAGAGGAAAGTGCAATTTGCTTTCAGTGCTCTGGCAGAGGCAGCTGGGCTGTCCCATCTTGAAACAGAACTAGGCAGTGTTTTGCTAGAGACCGTTGGTATTCCAGGTGACCCACACAGATACTGCTGCTGTCTGCTGCAAGACATGAACTGATGTGATCATAGGCTAAGGCAAACAAAAGAGTAGTTGGGAGGCAGCAAGGCAGTGTCTCGAGTGTAAAAGTACGCAGGGACATCCCAGTCCAAGGTGCCAAGCCATCATATTACACAGGCCATCGACATCAAATTGCCATAGCCAGTTTGTTGCAAAATAAATAATCAGTTTGAACATACAGTGACTTTTCTGGGCTTATCCCAGGTTTTGGGACTTGGATCTCCACCTATAAAAATCTCATTTTAATTCCTGTAAGGCCAAATGTTTTGGGGTTCAGGTTTTTCTGAGGAGAGCAGAGACTTTCAGGCATGAAAACTTTCATGAGAGTAGACGTGGGATGTGTTCATTTCTTTCTCGTGGGCAGAGTCAGCAGAGTCTCGGTGCATCACTTTTATCCCAGGGAAGTCCTTTGACCTTGGCTTTGCCCTCTTCCAGGGGACCAGCAAATATTTCTGGTTAGAAATAAGTTTGTCTTATAGGGCAGTAATGTCCTGTGTTAGTGCAATGATTTACATATTTCAAACTGATCGTGGACAGTACTGTGGGGTTAAAAAACTGAATAATATCTATTTTTTTTAAACAGAAGGCCATCATTAGCCATGTCTCACCTGACATCCTTTATCTGTTCAGAGTTCAAGCAGTTTGCCGAAATGAAATGCGTAGTGACTTTAGCCAGACTATGCTCTTTCAAGGTAAAAAAACCACATACATATTTTTACATTATGACTCTTTGTGTGTTTAACATTTTCTTTGCAGAGTGCAGTAGGGTGTGGAATGATTTCGGAAGATGTTTGAATGCATGTAGACAATGCTAATTTCAGATTGTGGCCAGTGACTTTATCAGAGTCCTATTTCTAGTGATGGGGTTTTGCCTACACCTCTCTGCTGGCAGGGTTTGTCAGGTTTTAGGAGAATTCAAAGCTTTTCTTGGTACTAGTTTTCTAAAACAAATTCATCAGAGACTGCTTATGCATCAGAGGCACAGCTATAGCAGAATGTGAGTCTGATCGGTGTCTGTTTTATGTAAAGAGGAAAGGAGATCAGTCCTGCCTTGACAACCACATGTGGAGACGTTCAGGTTTTACCATGCACACAACCTCAGTGATTTCCAAAACGTACATATTTAAATGAAAGCTAAAGAACTGGATGCTAAGCTGTCCTTTGTTATCGATTTCCTTTTAAGTTTATTGGAGAAATGTGGTAAAGCTGAGATTTGGTAGAAGAACTTGATGCTTTTTGAGTTTTTTTTTAAGTACTGAAGTTTTCTCCTTCCTAGGAATTTATTACTACTTTTTTTTTTTAAGTAGGGCAAAATTCCCCTCTGCTGAGAGCACTCCCTCCCACTTCAGTTTACAGATACATAAACCTCAGAATGGGTAATGGAAAAACAAAACAAGCAGAGTGTTAAAAATTTAAATCCTTAAGGTAAAGCAAAGAGTTAAGTCACTTGGGTCTGATGCTGTGTATGGAACAAAATAAGAGAGACATTTTTAAGTGTGATTTTTGGAAAATGTGGAGGTTTTAGTCCTACTCTGTTAGCACTTAGCATCTGAAGGATATCAAGCTGTGGACACAATTTAGTTCTGTTCCGGCTGTGGACACAATTTAGTCCTGTTCCAGTGTCATGCCACAGTGTTAGCAGCATTGCAGGGGGAGCAGGGATCGGACAAGAAATGTCCTATCCAAGCAATATCTCATATGTAGCTCTCAGTTTCTTAGTATCTCAGCATAGTGATTTGGACTTCACTTTAAGTGCCAGGCAGAAGTCAGAAACTTGTATATTACTGATTATGGCCTCTTTCAGCAGATAATAGATGGAAAAATTCTTTGAAATTTGACCATGAAACCTATTTAATTACAGTTAAGAGTAAATCATTATTGGCAGTTTTGCTGGATACTCTTTGGGTACTCTAGCCCAGTGTTCAAAGCTTGAACTTCCATGTCTCCCCAAAAAGGAGCTGTTCTTCTAATCTTTGGCTGTACCCAAGATCTAACCTAGAATAAGAACCCACTTGAGCTTTCAAAACATTCTTCAGAGGGTTGAGATAAATAGCAATAAATAATGATGATAATATCATAAGGGCAGAAAAAACTATTATCCTCAGCTGCTCTTGCTTCCTATGTAAGTCAGGACATTTCATCCAACTTGGGTTTGAAGGAGAGCATGTTTTCTGACAGTGCACTTAAACCGGCATTACCAGGCCTGAGTAATTAAAGACAAACAAATCTGTGTTTAGACACAATTACAAAGTAAGGTGAGTAATACCAAACGAGCTGAGTTGCTTCTACTCCAAACTGAGACCTGCATACCTATTTTGTAGTAGAAATGTTCAGCAATTGTTTAGCAATTTTAGCAATGCCTCCCTTCCCAGGCTGCTGACACGCTGCTGTTCTTTGTTTCTCAGCTAACACTACTCGAATTTTCGAGGGGACCAGAATTGTGAAAACAGGAGTGGTAAGTCGTGGTCATAAATCACTGCGGAGCGCGGATGGGCAGCGGTAATTTGGGGCGGCATTCCCACCAGGTGGCAGCACGATGTTGTAAATCTGCGGCAGGACGGGGCTTTCCTGGGGAGATGGCGGTTCACACCCGCCACCAAAGGTTTTATGACATCCCTAAAATATTGGAAGGGTTTCGGTTTTCTAGCTTCATGCTCCGAGAGGCTTTGACCACTGGAGAATCAAGTGTTAAAACAATCTTCCCAAATATGTATTCAGCCCATTTAGAGGGGATTTGTAATCTTAATGATGACTGCGGAAATAAATTTAATTTCTTTTATTGACTGTATGACCAGAAGTATATGCAACAGGGTTAAGGCTTCACGCACAGCATCTTTGCTCTTCCAGTGCTTTCAGGATACCTGCTGTTGTGTGAATAAAGCCTTAACAAGCTCGTTTTAATTTTCATTCAGGTGAGACTGTGTAACAGGTCACTGAAGATGACTTTTGTATTTCAGAATCAGAAATGTTGATACATTTACAGTAAAACTAGACTACACTGTTTCAGTTTTGAAAGCACCTTATCAGGTTATTTAACATAAACTATCCATAACCTAAATTTCTTGGCATTCGGTGTACTGAATTGTTCTGTCAAATTTATGGATTGAATTCATACTATTGAATTTACTCTTAAGTACATTGCTTCCAGTTTTATTCTGTTCCAGTTTGATATACTCCCTAGTAAGCAAATAACACACACAAAGCTTGAATTTGAATGATTGTTTGTTTAATGATGTATAGAGTTATTCTAGACATATAAAATCTGCTGTCAAATTTTAATACTCAGTCCAGCTTTGAGACTGTACATACCAGCGAAAAGCAAATCTCACAGTGCCTTAGGGATTCACACTGATAAGTATCCAAAAGTTTAGATGCTTATTTAAAGTTTTGACTTGAAATCTCTAAAGCACAGGTTTTCTTCTGAGATCTCAGGTTCTCTGTGATTGCAGCTGGTCAAAAATAACGTGAGAAAGCAGCCTTTCTTGGTTTGCTGCAGCATTTCAACTACACGGCCTGACTGAAACCGGGAATTGCAGAGAGATGCAGAAATACTGTTAAGTTATAAATTTTAATTCCAAATTCCAAAAAGAAACATTTTACACTTTTGTTCAACGTTCAGTAGCACCTATTTAACCCTTCTTTGTCCTTGTCTGATGCGCACCTTTCCAGCTAATGCTCCTCTTGATGATGAATTCAGTAACATGAGACATTTTTCAGTAAGTCAGAGAGGGAGCGTGGTCAGGTTGTCCGGGCAGAACTGCTGACCCCAGCCCTTCCACAGAATTACTCCTTGTCATCAGTCAACTCACTTCAGTGTCTTTTTGCACTGTAATTCAGGAAGGAGAATGACTTGTCTAGTTCTTTAAGTATATACCAAGGGTTTTTTATTTCCAGTGGAGCATACACGTGTGCACAGAGACCCACGTGCGAGCATGCATGCGCTGGGTTGGCATTAGAATAAGCGGCAGGGTGCAGAGGATGCAAATTCCATGGTGCATTCCCTGCTTCTTCTCAGCTCCCCGAGGGAAGTGGGCAGTGCCAGCCCTGGCTCTGGGTCACTGGTGGTGGCCAAGGAGAGCCCTGTGGATGAGGAAAGCTGGGTCTGTACATGGGTGCCACAGCCTGGTGGTCTTGGTAGAGGTCATGGTGACTTGCCGAAGGGCTCCTGGTGCTCTCCAAGTCCCTCATGAGTGCCCAGCTGGCTGTGCTGCAGGTCTTTTCTAACAAGAGTGATACTTTGCTGCAGGACCAGTCCTTAAGAAGAGTAATGCTGATGAATAAATTAAGAAAATAAAAATAGTACCATTTGAGGCCCTCACAATGTGTGTGGGAAGAGCCAGAGTTCCCTGTCAGAGCAGACCTACCAGCCACGGATGCTCACGTTGGCAGCACAGCCCTTATTTTGGGACAGCCCTTACGTAACACTGTATTTTTAAACTTCTGTATTCTGAGGATTAAAGCACTGTGAGTAATGCAGCTAAACTCATTAAACTCCTTTACATCCTCCTCGCCCCTGAGAGGAAACGTTACTCACAAGTCACCGGTGACGTGGGTGGAGAAGGTCCCTCTGTAAAATAAAGATAAGGATAAAGAGGGTTTTGATGACAATGATTGTTTGGAAGTGGTGAATGCAGGGGGGTTTCCTCCCTTCGTGGTTTGCCGTGTAGCTCTGTGGCATGTCCCATTCCTGGCTTGGCCCTGCATCCAGCTGGTGTAAGTCTCTCATTTTAAGAGAATAGCAACCAGAATGGCATGTGTGTGGAAAGGGAGGGAAAAGCAAAAGAAAAATGACCCCAGGTAGCATGTTAGGGCCCCTGCTGATGCTCTCTGCTGTGTTTTCTTCCCCTCTGCTGCTGATGACCTCCTCAAGCCCACAGCATCTCCTGCCTCCTCAGCTGACATGGCTCCCATCAGTTCCGGCTCCTCCACCTGGACTTCCTCGGGGCTCCCCTTCTCCTTTGTGTCCATGGCCACGGGGATGGGGCCTTCCTCCAGTGGCAGCCAGGCCACCGTGGCCTCAGTGGTGACCAGCACCTTGCTGGCAGGGCTGGGCTTCAGCGGTGGTGGCATCTCCTCCTTCCCTAGCAGCGTGTGGCCCACCCGGCTCCCCGTGGCAGCCTCCCCCAGCAAGCAGGCGGGACGGCCGGTAGTGGCTGCCACTGAGGCTGCCGCTGCCGCCTCCCCAGGGCCAGAGCGGGACTCGGCGCTGACAAAGGACGGCGAGGGAGCTGAGGAGGGGGAGAAGGACGAAAAGAGTGAAAGCGAGGATGGGGAGCGGGAGCATGAGGAAGAGGAAGAAAAGGATGCCGAGAAGAAGGAGAAAAACAGGACGACGGCGTCCATGGAGGCACGCAATAGCACAGAGCCCAGCGTGGCCACGGCTTCCCCCAACCGGACTGCCGAGGAGGAAGGAAATAAAACCATATCGGGTGAAGAGCCAAACCAAAATGTTGCCCCCACGGCTGGAGGTCCCACGGAGGAGAGCTTTGCCGAAGCAGACACTCAGCCCCAGCCTCTCCCTTCCACCCAAGTGCCGCCAGCATTCACCAACGAACTTTACCTGGGGAAGATCCCAAGAAGACCAGAGACAACAAGAAAACTGCCTCCAAAGGAGGACAGGTTTCCAGAGGAATACCCCTCAGATAACAAATTCATCACCATTAACCCAGGTGAGTGACCTCCAGGGGAACTGTTTTTACCAGCATAAGATAGTTGGAAAATGGCACAATCCAAATTCCTTACTAATTTTCAGTAGATACAACATTTTTGTGGTGCCTGGCTTCTTCTGATGGGCAGGTCGTCACAGGACCCAACCCACAAATTGTTATTGGGCGAGTAGAGGGAGAAGGATCATCCTTTTATTTTATTGGGACAGATTCATGGTCCTTGTAGCTTACTAGAAGAGAAAATTTGGAAAAACGTTAACCCCCAACATGCTGCATTAAAAATTTTGTTTTAAAAAAAAAAAAAAGAAAGGAGGGGAATGCAGTGAACTATAGCTGTGAAATTAATTTGGAAGAGCAGTTGCTGTGCCAAGCTGGTGTTTCATGGGAAGGTTGATATATATGCTGTAAGCTAATTTAGTTTATCTGCAGGATTCTCCCTGTTTGGGCTTTGAGATATTCTCCCAAATAAGGGATCATCGCTGGTTTATTTCTCACCACAAAACCTACATGCTCTGATCTTCCAAGACAAGGCACCTTTTGCACTAGGGTTAGCTTCTCTTTTTTCTGTGGGGGAAAAAAAAAATCTTAGCCAGATGTGGTGGGTTGACCCTGGCTGGATGCTAAGTGCCCACCAAAGCCACTCTATCACTCCCCTCCTCAACTGGACAGGGGAGAGAAAATATAATGAAAGGCTCATGGGTCAAAATAAGGACAGGGAGAGATCACTCACCAATTACTGTCATGGGCAAAACAGACTCGACTTGGGGAAATTGGTTTAATTTATTACCAATCAAATCAGAGTAGGGTAATGAGAAATAAAAACTAAGTCCTAAAACCACCTTCCCCCCACCCCTCCCTTCTTCCCAGGCTCAACTTCACTCCCGATTTCTCTACCCAGCACAGGGGGACGGAGAATGGGGGTTGCGGTCAGTTCATCACATGTTGTCTCTGCCGCTCCTTCCTCCTCAGTGGGAGGACTCCTCACACTCTTCCGCTGCTCTAGCGTGGGGTCCCTCCCACGGGAGACAGTCCTCCATGACTTCTCACGAGTCCTTCCCATGGGCTGCAGTTCTTTACGAACTGCTCCAGCGTGGGTCCCTTCCACGGGGTGCAGTCCTTCAGGAGCAGACTGCTCCAGTGTGGGTCCCTCGCAGGGTCACAAGTCCTGCCAGCAAACCTGCTCCAGTGTGGGCTCCTCTCTCCATGGGTCCACAGGTCCTGCCAGGAGCCTGCTCCAGTGTGGACTTCCCATGGGATCACAGCCTTCTTCGGGCACCCACCTGCTCTGGCATAGGGTCCTCCACAGGCTGCAGGTGGATATCTGCTCCACCATGGACCTCCATGGGCTGCAGGGGGACAGCCTGCCTCACCATGGTCTTCACCACAGGCTGCAGGGAAATCTCTGCTCCAGCGCCTGGAGCACCTCCTCCCCCTCCTTCTTCACTGACCTTGGTGTCTGCAGAGCTGTTTCTCTCACATATTCTCACTCCTCTCTCTGGCTGCAGTTGCACAGGATTTTTCCCCCCCTTCTTAAATATGTTATCCCATTGGCACTACCACCGTCGCTGATGGACTCGGCCTTGACCAGCGGTGGGTCCATCTTGGAGCCGGTTGGCATTGGCTCTATCAGACAGAGCAGCTTCTCACAAAAGACGCCCCTGTAGCCTCTCTGCTACCAAAACCTTGCCCTGCAAACCCCATACACCAGGCAGAGTTCATGTATTTTCTATATTTGTCCTGATGAAAACTACTGGTGCTCCTGTACACGCCAACTCTGGATGTATGTACCAACTCCACAGTATGTACACAGCAAATACGACCTTTTGGAAGCATGCCCAGGTGGTCTGCATGTGCACCAAACCCTGTGTAATCAGGATTTGCTGCACAGACCTATGCAAACAGGTATCTCATGGTGCTCCCAACTCGATGTGCAGAAAGTCCAGTGTGTATGCACGTTTCTGCTTGGGGAGCTCCAAGCACTGGTGAGGAAAACAGATCTTATAACTGCAAGGAGCAAATGGAGTACATGCACATGGATGGATTTATTTGCAGAGTAAGGACTGAGATTTAGATAGGGCGACAAGTTTATCAGAGTGATTATGTGTATTACCACAGCATTTATAAGATAGTGCACATTTTTTGTTTGGTTTTTTTACTGTTATTGTTTATTTTGCTAATCTATAGACTGTTTTGTAATTTTGTTTTTCCGTCAAAGCTGCTCTAGAGTTAGAGTACTGTGAAAAAAACTTAGATATTTATTTTTCCCTACATTTATAAACACAAAAATGCAGACGTTGTGCACTCAGTTATAGCTCAGAACCAATTTAAAAAACAAAGCTAAATCCAATCTTTAATAACATTTGTTACAGAAATGCTGACCTGACTCTAATGCTGTGAATCATAACTGCTCTGTAAGAGAACAGATTAACAATGCGGAAGCCAAGAAACCTGCACCAGGTTGTGCTGATTTTTTTAAAAATAAGCTGCTGTTTTTCTTACTCCTCAACTGGAAATCATCTTCAAAGTCCAGTGCTCCCACTGAATATGGTCAGAGATGCCTGTCAGGCAGCTTTCAACATGCCATGTGCCCTAATCACCTTTTTGTCAGGAAGGAGGGAACTTGTCCTAGCCATGCACTGCAATGTTGGGAGTAAGCATTCAGCACCATTTAGGTTCAAACCCCAGCAATTCAATCTGCCTGGGTAAACCTGCCTCTGAAATAGTTGTCTTCGTTTCTTCCTGCCTTCTGCTTCCCTGTTTCTCATGTGCCAGTTTCTTGGATGGCCCAAGTACAATGTCCCTTATATAAGACCTACAAAGGGCCTCATGGCTTATTCTCAGCCTAATAAATCAGAGGAAAGATGGGTAGTTGGTCTTGTTTCTTAGCTCATGACAAAGGGATTGTTATTAGATTGGGTTTTATCCCGTGGTCAAGTTAAGATGAAAAAGATGAAAATCAATGAGATGGGGAAATATTGTCAATATGGCTAAGAATACTTACTGGTTATTGTGAACTGTATCCTCGTAGTCTGTAATGAGCAGAGAACTATCACTGAAAGTTGTTCAGTACAGCTTTGCCTCCTACTAGACAGCCTCTTTTAAGAGCTCTGTTCACCTGCAGGCTTAGAGGCTTGAAGTGAGGCCTGAAGACTGCATGCAAAGATGATCAGTCTTGAAAGGACTCTGCAAATAAGGTTTTCCACGCTTATATATGGAGGGAGGATAACTTACTAAGATCACTGTGTCTTACAAAAATGGCTTCCATGTGTAGGAAGGGACATCTGAAATAACCAGCACATGTTAGCTGGGGGAAAAGATAAGTGAAAGAGTTGCCTGCTTCAGCCAAATCAACCTTACTTAAATCTTAGTTAAACCTCTGGTGACATACCTGGGATGAGGGGAAGGAACTGTACCATATTTTCAGCTTCCCAGACAAGCCTCTCCCAGGCCCCTCAGTGTACTGAAGAGGACACTCAGCAGCAAAAGGGCTGGGAATGGCTATTCAGAGATGAAGAAGGGCCCATTTGTGCCATTTTCCTTGGGGTAGAGGTTCGTTCCCTGTCCTTGACCTCCAGGTGGAAGAAGTTAGGTTGGTCACAAACCTGGTGACTCCCTGTCCAGACATTGGGAAGGGCTAGTGTTTTTCAACTCTGAGAACATTTTGAGATGTTTCTTATGGGCTTTGGGACAGAGACTTTCAGCCTGAATCTGTTTGTACCAGGTGTGAGGACCTTGTCCTTCAAAGTCTCTTCAGGCAAGTCCTTCTTTTCTTTGCATCTTCTGTCACCAGGCTTCTGCAGTGGATAGCTGAGGTCTACCTACCCCAGAATTTGCCCAAATATTTTACTAGATGTGTCTGAGTAAGGCCTGGCTGGCCTGTTGAGAGTGCTAGCTCTGTGAGAAGACTCTTGGGAATGCAGGAGAAGGAGCTTTCTTCCAGGCTGGATCTAGGTTGCCAAAGACGCATGCCAGCAAAACCCACAGCTGGTGAATTGGCCCATCAATCAAACACTAGCATGAAGCCTAAGACTCATTGCTTCAGCTTAATTGTTTTCCACAGTAATATGGAAATTTGCAATTTATACAGACAGACCTGACCTAGCTCATGCAAGGAGTTGAGTTCAGTGAAACTCCAGACATAAGCAAGACCTCTTCCTGTGAGAAAATGCCTTAAAGGTTTTCCATAACATGGTAAACCTGAAATCAAGACAATGACCAGGAAAGCCAAGGGGACATTGCCAGAAGCGTCTGAAAGCATTCCTAAGTGGCAGGGGGGTTGGACTAGATGACCTCTAAAGGTCCCTTCCAACCCAAAGCATTCTATGATTCTATGATTCTATGATCAGGACAGTTAAAAGAGGGTGAAGGCCACTTTCAAAGTCAGCAGAAAGAACCCCTGCGGCTTACTGTGTCCCATAGAGGGCAGAAACTTTTTTGGATGCATCTTTTCTCCAGGAAAGCAGTTTTTAAAAAGCTGTCAAGGCTTCAAAAGTGGTTTTATGAGTAGAAAGTTTAATCATTTTAAAGAGTAGAAAATTGTTTCATAACAATGTACACTTGTAAAATTAATTATATAGCATCAAATTAGCAGTTGTAAGGAGATAACTGAATGGGGAAGTACTCATGAGTGTGGATGATTAGAGGAGAACAGGGAACACATGAGAAATTACAGGGAAAGTGCGAGGCCAATTAGTACAGCAAGGCTCATTTTCTTTTAGTGCTTATTTCACACGCACATACACACACACCTCTCCTGAGGCCATGTCATTATTTTCCAAATGGCATTGGCCTCTTCTTGTCTGGTGGTATCGGCCAACGCTAATGATTTTCTTCTGTCACTGAACGCTTGCTTGCATTCTCCTCTTTCATTTTCCTGATCATCCTTTTCTCTGTTTTGGTGCCCACATTAGACTAATTGTACCTTTGATCTGCTACTGTTACACATGCAGCTGCTCAGCATTGTCCGCGACTCTGAAACCTGAAAATTAGAAAAACGGCAATTAGAATGATGCTCTACCAAAAAAAAAAAAACAACCAAAAAAAACAGAGGAGAAAAAAAGAAAACCTATCATAATTCAGTTTAATCAGGCTAGAGCAGGTATTATCCCACAGAATTTTGGTTTGTTTTGGTGGACAGTTAAGCAGATCCTTTGTATTTGACAGGAGATAAGGAATGGGCTGTTGTGAGCAAAGTAATAGATGTCTGGTTGGGCCTTCTGCCTGAGTCATGAGCTGGGATTGTGAACAGAGACGTGGGTTTGGCCCTTGATCCGAACTTCAGCCAGGTCCTCCCACCACTCAGCATTCACCCACTTCTGCCGAGTTCCCACGAGAGGGCTTTGTAGAGAGATCATGATGTGCAGGGTTAAATTTCAAGCCTGGTATGTGCTTTTAGCAGAGACTGAATTTTGGTTTTTAGAACAGTCTTTGCCAGTTCTGAGGTTACAAAAGCCTTTTGGAGATAACCTCATTAAGATAATTAAACATCTGTGTAATTCTTTCTTTCTCCACACACGGCAAGCATTATTAAGCTGTATTTTCATGTGGCACTTGAGCCATTCTGCATGGCAACTTACAGGAGCCAACAGCAGAATGGCTTGAAAATAAAAGGATTGAATTATTTGATGTTTGCAAACAGTCTGAATTTCAGATATCTGACATCAGGATCAAATATGATTGGCATCTGTTTACAAAACAGTGAAAAGCCATGCTCAGTTGTGCACAGCCTGTAAGTATGACTACTGCAGGAATGCCTTTAAAGAAATAGGGAGAAAATAGCTGCACAATGGCATGAGCTTGTATCAAAGGTAATACTGCTTTTAAAAACATGGTTTTGCCTTTTCATCGTTTAATAATATGGCTGATACTGCTTTCCAGATTTAACTGATACCTTTGTATAAGTCCATAATTTCATTTACTCAAAGGAAAGATGAGCAGCTGACTTTCTTTTAAGTGACCGGATGATCTGAGGCAATTCGGCAGCGGGGGCTTTCTTTTGGCCTGCAGAACACGCGTATTGTCATAGTTAACAGTATCTGTAACGGTGCAAAGGATGATAAAGGTAGATAGGTTATATATTACAGCTATGGTTGCTTATTATAGCAAGCAGTGTTACTTAAGGGAAATAAACATGGAACCAATTCCCAAGAATACACAGAAAACCAGTATATTTCACAAATTATAGAATGCCTCTTTCTTGTCTTGACCTTTGTGCAAGAGTTGCACTGCGAAAGCCTCCCGCACTGCTTAATGCCCTCTAATACTCTCTGTGCCAGGGCCTCATCCATCCAGGGCCTGGACGGAACTGCTGAATAGGTGGTGCACAGGAGTTACGGATTTTTCTAGACGCAGGAGTGGATTTAGCAGTGCCAGGGCTTGTATCGTGTGGGACCTCCTGAAACAGATATGCTGTAATAATTTTTATTCCTTCCTACTGGGATGAATTCCAAGCCAGTAAAAGGCAAACTGAATTAATTCAACGAAGGCATATGCCACTGGAAACTGTTTACATTTCTTAGCAAAAATGGAGTTTCTTGGTCCATTTTTTAAGCTTTTTTTTTCCCCCCTGAAGTACAGCGTATGGTGGGAACCATTACAAGGATATGCTGTTGATACTACCAAGGCTCAACATTCTTGCTTTGGAAGAGTGAAATGCTGACTATTTTTTATTTTATAATATTTTGTTATATAGGAGAACAGGAAGCTATAAAGGCCCAGATCTGTCTTTTTTTGTGTGTATTTTCTTCAACTCTTTTTCCAAGTTACCCAGTGTGCTGCCTTTTCTTAGACTCTTCTGCCATGACACTCAAGAGACAGGCGCCAGCACTCCAGCTGTACTGCTGTACTTCTGGCCCCAGCTGTCATTCTAGTACAATTTTTATCGGCATTGGTTTGTTTAAGCTCTCTCAACACTTTACCTAAGCAGTGGAAAACACCTAAGATTTTTTCTTCAAAGCCAGTGCAGGAACAGTCCCTTTTTTTCTGAAGCATATCACTGCTTGGGCATTCCCAACTGGAATTTCAGGGCCAGCCATCAGCATGCGGGAATGGCATTTGCTATTCTAGCACTCAGCATACTGAACACCTTCTTCTCCTCACATTGGTGGTATAGGGGGTTGGCGGGGTCAGATGAGTGTGTTCTCCACAGTAGACTGGGTACAAGGAGCATCGTGAGCACTGCAGAATTTAATAGTTTGCACTGGGACTCCAGCCCATGCTGTGCTTACAATGGAATTTAATTTTCTTCCCAGGCAAACAGAAACATATGTTTTTGTGTTGAAATATGTGGAGGTGAAACTAAACAGAATACTGTCCTTGGAGAGAAATGTAGCAACACCCTAATGGATGTAAGGTGGTGGGACTGCTTGGCTCTCCTACTAAGTTTTATTACATTGCATGGGTTTTTGCTTTGTCCCTTTTACCATTCTGATTAGTAACACTTACCTCACAGGTTTAATTTTTTCATGCTGTTAAA
>VYZW01035555.1:98565-114999 GCA_013401315.1 Balaeniceps rex | reverse complement strand
TCCTTTGGCTGTACTTCAAGAAAGGGGGATAAGCTTGTTTCATGTTACATAGCAATGCTCTGAGTAGGAGTTCTTTAGCATTGGTGAAGTGTTTGGAAGTGCAGTCTTGCAAGGTCTTGAAAGTAAAGATTGCCTCTTACAAAGAGATGCTGTCCTTTACACCAATGGGCATTGGTTCAGTGGTGGAGACTAGGATTAGCATCAACAAAACCATCTCCATTTGATTTAGAGTAAATTAAACCCTGCAGCACCTTCTTGTGCCAGAACCAGAACCCAAAGACACCTCGTTTGTCTGGTAGTGAAAATTAACCAGGGATTAGCCTAATAGAATGTACTTAGGAATTATTTCAAAACCTGATCAGATGGGACACAGAAAAGTAGCTTTGATGAGAAATAGCAGTCCATTGATCATTATATTTGCAGAATCAATTAAAAAACTACCAAGCTTTTCAGTACACCCATTTCGCTGACAATTAATTGGCCAAATTGGTAAGGTTGGGAACATTTGAAAGAATATTAATAAATAGATGACAATAGTCTTGTGAAAATCATTTCTATCAACATTAGCAAGTAATTAACGCCATTGCAGCAAGACAATGAATAAAATTGCAGTGATGTGTGCACAAAAGCTGAAATTGGAAAGGTTCTGAAGATAGTGTCCTGTCCTTCAATATATATTTTCTTCAGTTGAAGGACTAAACTTGGTTACATTCACACCAGGCAAGCCCCTGAAGGATATGGTGTATCCTGAAGCACTGTAATGAGGGTTAGTAATATTTATCTTGCATTGATACAAAATGCTTTTCTAAGGAGGAAAGGTTTTGAAATAAAATGCTAACAGCTATTATCAAGAAGAATGTTGGTACCTCTCATTGTTTGGAAAACATTTCCATTTCCTGCAATTTCACTAATGGATTGAGAGAAATAATTGCAAATTTAGTGTTTAATTTGCTCAAAGAGTAACAATACCATCCCTGAAAAGATATTAAAGTGGGAAAGCACTGGCTTAGTGACCAATAGTTAGGGACTAATTTTTGATAAATATTGGCTTGTATTATAAATCATAATATTACTTGAGTCTAAAATTAAGATATGTTAATTAAAGTTAAATACTTCTTATCTTCAAAATTCCTAACCATCCACTTCATAAAATTTTCATTTGCTTCGTAATAACAAACAAGCACATGAATCAAGGAAGATACACGAACAAAGACTTTAACTGAAACCAAATTACTTTTCCAGTAATGTTTGTTATTTTGCATATGGGCAACAGTTGTTTCTTATCTGCTCTCTGTAATATGCATGAGTGGTTAATATTCATCAATCTCTTTGGTAAAATTATTAGCATTGACATTAATACCCCTGACAGCAGTGGGTCCATTTTTTTGTGTATCATTGATACTAAAAAAAAGGTAGAGATTAAAAATTAATATAGACGTGGAAAGTATGTCACGTGGCAGTCAAAGTTTTTTGATAAATATGAAGCAACAACTAGAGGAACAACAAACAAACTTGAGAGCTTCAAAATAACCTCTACCTTCATAGTTCTGAGGATTTCTTAACAAATACAAAGAGTGTATAAAAAAAGTAAATGTGTGTTTTAGGATAAATCAACAAGCAACTAGAGCACAAATAGTCCACAGTAACATTTCACGTCGTGCAGACCATGTCATTGAAGTGGCAACACAGCATTTTGTGTGCCCTTTTCAGTGTGATTACCTTTCCTTAGGAAAAATAAAATGTTTATCTCTGTGAGTTTTTTAAAGTAAGGAAAAAACAGATCCCCAAACACTGCAGAGTCTAGTTTACAAGTTTGAAAGCAACAGTGATCTGGATTTTCAGGAAGAAGTACTTAGCTTAAAATGTAATGGGCAACATATGGAATAATTTGCTAAATAACACCATCAAAGCAAATGGCATGAAAATGAGTTTGAGACAGATTTTTCAGTATGGGAAACACGGTATTGAAGTGCACAGCAGAGAAACACTTGTTATGAAAGGATAACCCTCAAGGGGACAGGCGTGCTGGACCAAGGGGTCTTTCCTTGCACAGCAGTTCTTTGTTTTGGTGTGAGAAAAAACATCACAAAACAAAACCCAGAGAACTAGAAAATGCAGAAGAGACATAGTTACCCTTTGGCAATACATTTTGAGGGTAAAACAAATATTTTCACTTTTGCGTTTTTGAGCGTTCGTGGGATTAGGTGATTTGAGACCAGAGGTGACATAAGTAGAACAATGAAGCACAGCGAAGCCTTCTGCTTGTTTGCATTGCATCGATGCCCTGTTATCCAGGGACCAAAATAAGGAGTTGGGGAGCTTGCTTGTGAAGGTTTGACAAAGTGTTTATCTCTGTTTGGATCCTTTGTAACTCATTCCATGATACAGCAATGAAATAAGTTTCGTGATGATGTCTTGTTGTAAGGAAGCTTCATTTTCTGTTCCCTTTATTTGAAAAGGAGAGTGATAGGAAGCAGTCACTGATGAAGCTTTTCCTTTCTTTATCTGTTGAGCTTCCATGCTGTGTTCATTAGAGACTTCTTGTAATTGAATATATTTGGAAATGATCTGTGCCATTTCTGAATGAGACTCCCTTATTTGCAGAGGTAATTTGCTGTTCTCAGTTCCTTTTCCATGTGGATCCTGGACAAATGGTGAAAAAATATGATTGATGTCTAAGAGAAGGGGTCACTTCCGTCTTTTTAGCATGATGGCCATCTCAGTAATGAAAAGGGATGGGAACTTGCGGGCAAGCAGCAGCTCTGAATTACTTTTCTACTAAAGTTTCCTGAATTCAGTACTTTTAATGGTACTGCTGTGTAAAGAGGGCTGTGTGATTTTAAGTTGGTAGAGTGGAAAATAAACTAGGTCAGCATAATGAAGCTGCAAAAATTGCACTGCCTCTTTTCCCAGAACAATGAGGAGAGCACCATCGTGGATGACCAGGAGTAACAAAGTTCGCTGGGGCTGGTTGACAGTTGGGCTTCCTGGGCAGGAGGGACAATGATAGCTGTAATTTAAGTTTGTTTCTGTGCATCTTTGATTCCTCTTGAGGAAAAGCTGGCCTGGCTGATCCTTGAGCTGTTGTGGGCATGATGAAGGGGACTGCTGCTCCCAGGACCTCTAGTGCTTGAAATTGATTTCTTCTAGCATCAAGTCGAGAATTTGAGTCTTAGCAGACAGAAGAGGTGAGGAGACCAGATCCTCGTTTTACTCAACAAGTAGATTCACCATTTGCTTCTGTCATGGTACAATGGTATTTCTTCTGCTGCTTTCATTCCTTTCGTATTGGTTCCTGAAATTTTGTGCTGTAGGGACCACCACTGAGTATTTCTGAGAACTATTCATTGGGATTTTAGGATCTTTCACTTGAGCACTACTAGCTCATCTAAAGCCTGTTAAAACGTGTGCATTGTAAGGTGCAGTTTCCCAAGCACATTATTTTTGCATTTCTGGGCATTTGTTTTGCATCTGTGATTTTATACCCAGACTCAGTGTCATGAGATCCTTCTGCAGTTCTTCAAGGTCAGTTTCAAATTTGACTTGGATTGTCTGCAATCTTTGCCACTGTTATTCTCACAGCCTTTTCTGCAAGCTCTGAGAATTGCAGAGTGTGTTTGGTAGTGACCTCCAAACTATTTAGGGATTGAGTGTGACTTCAGGTTTTTTGCAACAAGGCGAGTTCCTATAGCATGCTGAGCCATAATATGGCTTGAAACATGTCTTTTCTAGCGCTTCCACTATATTCTGTTGCAAATTGAACAAGTCCTGAGTATTGACACTTTAAGGGAAACCCAGGGTCAGCGCCACTTTCTTTTTCGCAGAGGTGCAGGAGGGTGACTAGAGTTGGGAAATCAACTAAAATACTTTGATACACATTAACTTCTGTCATTTTAGAAAAAAACCATATTTTAGGAGCGAATGGTGACCTTCCACTGTTTGTTTTCCATTCTGATTTTTAATCTAAATACTACAATGCTATAGACTGTGGTTTCAAAGGGAAAAATAAGCAGACAATATTAAGAAGCAATTAAGATTTTAGAGTTTAGCCAACAGCAACTTTTAAATGGGAACTAAATTATAGCCGTTTCTCATTTTCAGCTAAAAGGAAGAAATTAATTCACAACTATAGCTGGAGAGTTTTCATTTTCTTTCTTTTCAGCAGATACCATAATTCACCTCTGAATTATTGCCACCATCAACATCGTGATCCCAAAGACAAAGCAGGAATATTGTATTGCATTTCTTATTAAATCAAGCTGTTTATACAGTGCTAATATGTTTACATTCAGGAGGGATTTTTGGAACAACACAGCTGCTGCCTTTCAAAGAGCAAGCAAGCTTGCATTGCTTGTTTATAGTCATGCGTGTATATGAGACAGCTTGGGAAAAAGATGCCTTTAATTTTCCTTATGCAAAACCCTATAGAATTTAGTAGACAGTAAGAGTTTTCTTAGGTTTTTGTTAAGCATCCTGTTGAATTTAACAGAATCCTTGGGACAGGTCCTGTGGCAGAGCCTCGTACTTCTCCGGCAGTACCTTTCTGTGCAGAAGAAATGACGTTGAGCACCAGGAGATGTGGGTTCTTTTTCTGACTCGCTCATTGATTTTCTGTGTGACCCGGGGCCAAGTCACTTACGGTTTGACAGTATTGTTGTTGAACTCGGTGGCAAAGACCTCACTGGGAGCAAGCTCAGGTGCTCAATATTTCAGCATCTGAGTTCTGTCACTGGTAAAATAGCACTGAAGAAGGTTGGTGAGCTGTATTTGTAAATCAGTTTGTAATATAGAAATGAAAGCTGCGACATCAGACCAAGAACTGTTGCAGTTACCATGTCTAATAACCATGCCTTGGAAAACTGCATTTTGGTGTTGAATTCTGGGGAACTTGCACAGCTCCATAGCTAAGACAGTGTTAAAACTTCATTGGGGGAAAAAAAAAACCTTCTGCCTGTAGCAGGTTGTAAAAAGTGCTGAAATTGTTATTTGAACCTATCTCTAGGTTTTATTTTATGAGTATACAATGTGTTGTTCATCTACTGTACTGATTGAAAAAGGAACATTGCAAATTTACAGACCATTGTAAAATTGCTTGCTTACAATGATAAAAGCTGCTTTCAGCTTACTCTAAAATATTCGTGATTCTGCTCATTTTCTCACTCATGAAGGATGCTAGGTGGTAAGACTTTCTGAGAGCCTGTGTGTTGATTTTAAGAATGCCTCGGGTGCAGTTGCATGAGTATTTATTTCAGCAGCAGCAGTTCAAGCAGCCTCCTCCATTCCTGACCTTGTTCTGCCCTCTGTGATACCAATGCAAATGTTTGTATAACCATGTGAGGAGCTGGATTGAGAAATAATCCACGTTTAAAAAAAAAAAAAAAAAAGAAAAAGAAGAGAGGGGAAACCAGATTAGCTCCCAGTCTGGTTCATACAGTAACCAGACAGAGTTGTACCAGCATAACCGAGGGACCAGCGCGAGGTGGGAATGAGCAGGAGGGATGGGGATGTTCACGCTGGCACTGCTCCCAGTGATGCCTGAGGACCATGTACAGGCACTTGTGCTCAGCTTGGGGCTGGCAGTGCCCCAGAGCACAACCCATGTCATTACAGTCGGCGAGGAGAATTAGCCAACAAGGGCAAGAGATTTCCTGAGCTGGGAGACGGGCAACGCCACAGGGAGATACGGGGAAACGTGGAGGTGAGTGGCGTGCCTGAACCCCCTTGCAGCTTCCATCTCCTTTTTAGCGACCAGTTATGCCCTGCTCACGCCAAACAGGACATGCCTTCATTTTCCTCTGGGAATAGCCACGTCTAGTCTTGTATGATGACAAACAGCCTCAGAGGAATGGGGATGGGACAGATCACTGCCTGGCAAGTGGGATGCAGCCCAGCCTGATTTGGAGCCCTCTGATCTCCCTGCCTCAACCCAGGCAATGCAGGAAAAACACTTCAGCTTTTACTGCAGAAGATCCGGGTTGTATTTGATTTTGCCAGTGACGGAGGTAAAGCTACTGAAATATTAGGCCCTTTTGTGTGCTGTATCTCAAAGCGCTGCTCGTTTTCATTAAAGGGGAGCAGGCCTGTGATCAGCTCCCTCTTATCCTGCATGGGGAACCGAGCTCATCCTTTGTGCCGATGGCAGGCAGCTTGCTTTCAAGCCTGAAGCTTAGGGCAGCTGCCAGTTGCTTGTTCTAGCTGTTGGTATCGCTCTTTGAGCGCTTGTCATTCTTCCATTACGAGGAAAATCAATATGAAAACTACTCTGACAGCATCTCTGCTCTTTCATCTGGCAACGCACAGCCGCCTGGGGTGAGGGGGGGGAAGTCCACAAGGAGATCTGTTAACGCCAAATCGTAGCGTGCCGCTGCTGTTCCTCCCGTCGTCGGCTTGTGGGCTTTCATCCTCTCCTCTTGCAGGGAGCTGAAAAGGATCTGGCCCGGCTGTTTGCAAGGGTGGTGGGGCGCGGGGGTTTTCTCCGTGCGTGAAGGGCTGAGGTAGGCGAGCGCAGATGTGTGCAGAGGAGGCCGGGACGCCGCACCACGCACAGCCATTCCTTCGCAACTTCTTGCTCAATAACCGTTTCCCAAATGGCTACTTTAGGGCCTTTCAGAAATCACAGGAGTTGTCAGTTGTTATAGTAACGGACCCCCTGCTGCTGAATTGGCCCTGAGATGCCCATTTGGGCTTTTGAACAGACTAACTCATGCTCATTAGACAAAAAAGAGAGAGAGACAGATTTGCAGATGGAAAGTTGCTTTTTAAGCATGTTGGATGATCTGTTAAGAGCTACGCTGTGGAAAGGGGCATGTTCTCTCATTATATGCCTGTTACTTTTACTCTTCCTTAATTAACACTAGTTTTACTTTTTCTTGCAAACCAGAATTCTGCAAGATTGCCGTTTCCTCACTGGTGAGGCCGGTAGTGAGCTGCTGCTTTACAAGCCAACAATTTTTGTCTTGAGAAAGGAGGGAAGTTGGAGAGGGATTTGCCATGCTTAAATGCAGATCAGTGGTGATTTCCAGAACTATCAGGATATCTACAAAACTCAGAAAATAGTACTTTTAGTCCTAATTATACAGCATCAGGAGCAACATCAAAAATCAGTAAGCACACTTTGACCCAGGAATGTCCCACTTCAGGGAAATGGCACAGTCTAGATTTTCCTTCAGGGTTAAACCTGAGCAGTCCCACTGCTGTTAACAGAGTGACTGCTGAATAACCAGTATCGGCTAAATGAGACCTTGCCCTTGTAAATTTGAGTCCACATGACTGAAGAACCTGTATCACCTTGTATGGGTTCTCGAGAATATGCAGTTGCAATAACAAGTTACTTCTTGCCACGTATTTGAAGCCACCTTCTTCCTATGTCACACATGTCCAGCCTTCATCTGAATTTCATGAAGCAATGTTCTCCTCTCAGCTGCCCTGTAAATGAAAAGCAAATCCAGATTTATAGCAGGCTGGTGTATCTCCAAGTGTAAATAAGAGAGGAGTATGGTGGTTCTTGTGAGATATACCTTTTCTATGAGGAAGTCGGTTAGATGGGCAGGCAGGGTTGTTAGCGGAGAGGGGAAGCAAGTGCTCTAGTACATGAAAGGGGTCTGCAAGGAATATGTGATCTTCTGCACCCATTGTGCTGAGCATGAGGACTCTTTGGCTTAAACTGCGGCAAGAGAGAAATTTAGGTTTGACATTAGAAAAAGCTTCATGATAGGAAAGACAATAAAGCGGTGGTCTACAGAACTTCCATCATTTCTAGGTTCCAAAACAAGGTTAAGCAGCCATTTGTCAGGAGCACCGCAGGAGTCATTGATCCTGCATGGGAGCTTCGAGGCCCGTTCTCCACAGCTCTGCGATGTGAGCTTCAAAGCACCCATGGAAGCGTGAGAAAAGAGGAGGAATGGTGTAGTGTGGTAAATTGTCCTGTAAATCACAGACTAGAAGTCTGAAAAAGGTTTGGAAGGCGCAGTTTAAATGCATCACATTTAAAGTGAATAATGTGAAGCCAATAAAAGAGCACATCTAAGAAATGGGGGGAGGAGAGCGGGAGGGCTCTAGCTTTGGAGAGAGAGTAAAAGGAAGATACAAATGGGCAGGAAAGAAACTGCAAAGGCAGCTTGCAGAGGACAACTGTGTCAGGAGACCCACAGGTTGGTGGAAAAAAAAATCTGGAGTTTTGTTCCATCTGTTCTCCTGCAGAAGGGAGCCTAAGAGTAGGGAAAAGTTAAGAGTACAACAATGATTTGAAGTTTAAAAACAAAACAGAGGATAAGGGGTTGGTATAGCTGTGGTTTGTTGCCCCCGTTGTGTGTTATCTAAGGCATCATCCATGCTGCATGTGGCAATACTGCCCCATTATCAGCAGTGAGTGCCAACATCAGGCCACCCCTGGTGCCAAGGGCAAAAGACTGGTGAGCAAGCACCCAGGGTGACTGAATCTAGACATCCTTGGAGAGGCTGTTATATAAAAGTATTTTCTTGCAAAGGAGACGGGGAATGGCGATTGCTCAAAGAATGAAGATTTCATAGCTGTGAAACCACGCATCCCAGCGCCAGCAATCCTGGTTGCCTGCTAGATTGTGATTATTTTTAACAGCACCTTTAAATGAGAACTCTCACTCTGAAACGTGCGTGTTCCTCAGCTCCTGGGATGTTCGTACCATGTGGGTCAGTTGTGTGAACATCTTTTCTGCAGGCACTATTATGGATGTGGCCATTGAACTCAGTGGGAGCCCCGATCTGCATCACCTTTATTTTAAAAGATAATGTCAAGCATGCAATCGTAAGCCAAACAACAGGAGAATACGTGTTTCAGTTGTGGAAGACTAGAATTCTAATATGTTGGTGACCCTGAAAACTTCCAAACAAAAAAAGTATACTTTTTTTTATTTGTAATCTGCTTTACAGTGTGTCCCGTAAAAGCGGAGACATTTAGGCTATGCTTTGCCCACAGGCCCACAGAAGCCATCCCATTCATTAAAGGGGATGAAGTTTATGCAAAAATCTTGGCAGCAAGTTGGAAAACTGCGTTAACACACTCCTCACCGCATGTTTAGAGGTGTAACAACATTTCCCCAACATTTCCATAAATACTTCCTTCAGCAGAGAGAGCAAAGGGGAGCAGGCAAGGGCAGCTGAGGTCAGGCAAGGAGGGATCTGTGGTGTGGCTGCAATTGATCTTTCTGTTTTGTTTCTGTGGAACTAATTAAATGGATTAATTGCAGACTTTTTTTTTCTGGAAATGCCTTCCCCAGTGGTGCTGTCATGGTGAGGTTATGAAAAAAAGAGCAAGATTTTATCTGTGCAGTAACTGGATTAAAGGTAGTAAATTTGAATGAGTATTTTTTAAATATTCAAGCCTTCTAGTTAAGCTCCATTAAGAACTGGTTTGTAGGTGCTGAGAAATAGTATGCCATGAGGAGTATGTGTTTTCTGATAAGCACAGCGGTAAAGGATGCCAGGTTCCACTGGCTTCTCCTACTCATCTGTTAGGTCTTTTGTAAGCTGTTCTACAGGAAACTTCTATACAACTTTAAAATTTTTGAACTCTGGCTTCTAAAGCTATGATCAGTATTTTAAAAGAGAAACAAATTTCACAAATGCTTTTTGTGAAATGACATCCCTTTAAAAACAAAAGACGACTAGTTCTTAAGAAGATGCATTCTTTTTCTGTTCCCCTTCTCAGCTCAAAGAAACAATTTATTAACCTGTTGTTGTTTGATCTGTTGCTAGTTTATGTTTTCTATTGATCTGTTGCTAGTTTACATCTTTTCTGTAATATTCTTAGTATGTAAGAGTATGTGTTAAAGTGTATACAGGTACCTCTGGAGCAGATTCCCTCTCATAAATCGGTAGGTTCAGAGCTAGAGGAATGTCTTGGACAAACTGTGAATGAAATATCCTATAATACAAGTAGATGTACCCGGAGGGAACAGTATACCTCTGCTGTGAAACTGTGAATTAACCACAGCAACCAGATAAATTATATTTTTTCTCTCTCCTTGTAACCATAAAATATAGCTATTGAAGGGCCCTGTGCTGTCCTAAGTCCCACAGCAGCCTTTGGACTAACATTAGCACTAGCTATTTCACAGCAGGATGCGGTCTGAGTGTAAAATTATAGGGTAAGAATATTAAATCAATTCTGCGATCTTAACTGGTTGGATAAATACTAGGAATCGGCAGCCTAGTAAAACAATAACAAGCAGGGGTGGACTTAATTTTACTTTTCTTAAAACCTGTGCAATTCGGGAAAAACCAGCGCCTTGGAATGCACAATGCATGTTGTGCTGCTATTACAAATGTTGCAACTATGTGAACTCATTCAGTTTATTGTAGAACACTGAGTTTGTTCGTTTAAAAGAAAACATTTCTTCTATTTCTATGAACAGCATGTATTTCACTCTACTGACTTACAGGTTAAAATCCCTTTGAGCTCTAACTTTTAAGCAGAAACAGTTGTAGGTGGTATGCCTGGTTCTTGATTGGTGGGTTGTTTCATGTTTTGGAAATCCTGTCTTTTCCAAAATAGAAAAAAACATTTTGAAATATCCTACAAAGTAATATTTATAAAGTAATAGAAATAAGCCCAATTTGAATTTTTAAAATGCTGTTAATTTTTTTTAAAAAAAGAAAAGAAATCAAAACATTTCCCAATAATGACAGATGTTCTAGTCCCTGAAGGCTCAAATTTGTTTTTTATTTTCCTTCTGATCAAATTATCAGTTAAATGGATATATTTCTGTACAGTGATTCACTCTCTCAAACCGTTTTTTAACCACTATCAGAAAGTTTCCACTGAGTGCTGATAAAATTCCTCACATTTTGTAGCAGCACGAGCTTATCTTATTCACTCCCATGTCAAATATGTTTTAAGCCATTATGGATCAAGGCATGTTTTGTGATGCCACAGGTTGGACGATGCTGAATCCCTGCGGATAGGGGCTTCTCCAAGTCACGTATAAAGGGACGTCTTTCTTTTTGCATGGGCAGGAGGCTGGTGATACAGGGGCTCCTCAGCTAGAGCAAATCCCTCGCGAGCAGTGGATGGAGATAGGAAATGGAGTTTACCCCCGCTGATGGATATTTGGCATAAATGTGAGTTTTGAATGGGGGTGAGAGAATAGCCCTCTGCAAGGCAGGCAGGCGGAGTGCATCTCCTAAACCCGTCATGGGAAATTGCATCTGCCAACCCCGCAGTTTATTAGGAGCCGAGTGGTTCGTCAGTGAAGAGGATTTTATGCTGTTAGAGAAGTGATCAAAGTAAACTGGCCTGCACACTTTCCATCTGCTTTCCAGGTTTTCTTAAGGTATTTATTTCCCCAGGCTGGTTCCACTAATGCTGAGAGGAGGAGTGTGGAGGGATGGGCACCGCAAAGGCAGAGGGTGGCGAGCCGGGACCAGGGAGAGCCTCTTCTCCCGCAGTGCCAGGCTCTGCTCCCCCGGCAGCGGTGGTACGGATGAACATTGCAGCAGTTGTACGGTGCTAGCAGTACTGAGGGCACGAGGACTTCCAACCACATCATAACTCAAAATGGTGATCATTTACTCTTCAGAGTCGTACAAGTTTCCTAAATTTCAGTGTTCATTGGTAATAGCAGCTGGTATTACAGACATGAAGTGAAAGCTGTGAAGATGCAATCCTCATACCTGTCATTTTTTTTATTTTTTTTTCTTGTTAATAAAAGCCTAGGACATAAATGTACCAGAATGGTTAGTCTCTTCCCATTCATACAGCTCCTTATTTCTGAAGCATTCACGGTGCTATTTCAATCAGGGAGTAAATGGGTTTCCTTTGCAGTTTGCTTTTCAGAGCCTGCAGATGCTGGTTTTGTGAGTTAAGGCTGAATCTAGGCTTCTTTATCCACATAACCAACATTTACACAACAGCAAAAAAAGATTCTCCTGGCCCTGATATCATTACAGACTTCATATTCTGTAATGAATGAACTATTTTTCGCCACTTTCCTCACTGTTATAGGTAAAAACAAGCCTAGTAACCCAAAAGGGCTTTTCCTGCAAATCGGTTTATTCTTCAGCAAACTTTTCTGTAGGCTTTGCATGACAAAAGTTGTAGTCGTGTTTTCTGCTAATGCCTTGTGTCCCTACAACTATACACTTGTCCTGTGCCCTTGTTCTGTCTGATTTTGGGGAGCAGGATGAGGAAGGGAGAGAGAGATGAACAGCCTATCAAACATCAAGGATGTGTACTTGGTTTACATCTGCCAGAGTTACTGTGAACATGCTTTGTGATATTGAGGGGTGTATACACCTTATATTTATCAACAATAATTCCTTATTAGAGAAAAATCTAATAATAATTAATAATTAACACCATTTGCACGCACAAATTACCATAGTTTGGTTTGGGTGATATTTAATACTGAATCTATCTAGGTAAAGCAATTGTATCTCTGTGGAGATCAATCCTAATGAATAAAATGTTGAAAAGATTTTTTAAATAATTTGAGCAAAGAAAATATTCTGTTTTTTTCTGAGACTGTGGAAATAAAGTTTCTGCTTTCCAAAGGAAAATATAGTAATTAGGAAATTTGCAAATGGAAATTAGCCTATGTTGGTCTTTGTCTTTATTTATGTCATTAAATGGAGCCTTTAATTAGCATATATATTATTCATGTTTCAATAATCCATTTTATAAGTCCAAGTTCAAATATAAAAATCAAAATGGGCTTGATGCACCCTATTGTTCACATGCAAAGCAGCTAACATAGATGTAAAGATATGAGGTGAATTGAAACATTCATATTTCATAAGGATGCAGACTACATTTTCTGAAATTATGGCTTGAACTCTTATTTTTAACTTTTTCTCATTTGCATACATATTAGTCCCTGTTTAAATGATGTGTTAATTCTATTCATTAGACTTCAGTGAATGCTTCTAACTCTCCTGATAATCAAGCGTAGGTCCCTGGAAAGCAAATTATGGACTTTCATGTTGCAAAACCCATTGTAAACGTGACATTTATCACTGCAAAGCCAACCCGTGTGGAGCACTTGGCTGCAGTCAGGAGGGCAGAACCCTTTTTCTTATGCTTATGGTAATGATTGTCATCTGTGAATAAGGACCTGGCACCAGGTCCCCAATGTCTCTTCAGAAATGTTTGGGCACTTCACAACTGCACCACCCCCTTGATGGTAAAAACACCAATTCAGCTCTTTGGGGGAGAAAGAGTAACTTGACTCAGGGCCTCACAGAAATAGCTTCAAGAAAATGGGCGATCAAGAATCTTCTGTTCCACATAACGTGGTGGTGGAGATGAGAATTTGGGGACCTACAAGGGGTCTGCAGCTCTCTGGAGTGTATTTGGCTGTCAAAGCAGGAGCCTGCAGGCTTGGCTTGCTGCTGTCCAAAATGCATTTGTCCTTCAAAATCTCCAAAACAGTGGTCCTGAAAGCAGAAGCACGAAGGTGACAACAGTGCGATGGGAGTCCGTTCTCTGGGTCTCTGAGACAGATCCTGTAGCAAATGTGGGAACAATCCGTGGGAAGAAAAGGGACAACAAAGTAGTATTGGAGTTAGGTGTCTGCTGTTGCATGTTGATTTGCCAGGCTGTGACAATTCATCTTTTTAATTCTAGGTATAAAAGCATTGTTATCCCAGTGGTAAACCCGAGGTGATAATTTCGCAAGGTTTTATGTTGATGGGGTGAGCCCTGAGTGGTGCCACACAGGGAGTTGCCATGTGTGCTCTGATTAGTAAAAAAATTGATGGGAAGAAGAAAGATTCTTATGCCATCACTGCGAGGAAATGCTTGACATCTTTAAAGGCCCATAAGTTTAGTTTCCATCTGTTTTTTGCAGAGTCTGGGCCTTTTCAAAAGCAGTGCTGATGTGCTGTAGGGAATTAATTTAGCTCTTTGTGGTAGCAGAAGGTTAGAGTTCAACATCACTGTTTTTGTTATCCACAGCGCTACATGGAACAAGTTCCCTGTTGTATAGTTTAAAGGAATAGGTGGAGACTACTAGAAAGAGACCTGTTGTCCCTGCAGCATAGTTTTATTCGAGGTGCACGGAATAAGAGAGCAGAAGAGAAGAAATCACAGTATTTGATATACGTTCTCAGCAGCTGCTTCATCTCACCATGTCTGAATGTGTAATCTCACTCTCAGGAGCATTCTGCATGAGAAGCAGCTGGGCGCTTCTGAACATACAAGAAATGCTCCCATTTCACCAGCATTTGTGATAATCCAAGCTGCAGCTAGACCTACGGCAAAATGAAAAGTCTGTGTTTTATTGCGACTCTCAGATTTCAGTGGGTTGCAGTGTTGTCTATAGGATTTGAGCTTCCACTTGGATGTTCTCCCTTTCTTTAGCAATGCTTCCTTGTACTGAAAGTGTGCAAGAGAATCCCCAAGCTTTATACCAGCTTTTTTGAAACACTTAAAGCGTCTGCAGCCCTCTCCTCCTTCACTCCTTGGATGATGAGTGTGGGGTCCCATTGACTTCCACCCTGTCAAGCTGGGACAGGCTGTGCTAATTCCCTGTGTGCTAAGCACAGAAAAGGATGCTGAAGAAAAGGGGCTTTAAACCAACCCTAGCCCAGGCTTTAAGGTTATCCACAGTTCCCCAGGTTTTTTTGAAGCCTGGAAAGTAGACAGATCAGCTCTTAGGGGAATAAGGCAGCAGATGAGCGTTCCCCTTCCATGCCTCCTTCCAGCATCTTTTTTCCTTGGTGTGCCAGACAGCAACTCCCCACCCCAGAGAGAGATGCGTTGGCAACCTCACTCCTCGTTTTTTTCTGGTGACTGAATTAACTTTAACATTGTCATTGCTCTTTGTCAACCTTATTATATTTACTCAGCTTTCTGCGAAGAAGGAGTTAAATTCATACGGGTTGGATGTTTTCTGTTACAGCTCATGTTCTGTTTTGACCTTCTTGGCTTCACATATTTTCCCCTTTTAAAGTTACTGCTGTATCTGAGATCTTAACATCAGTGGGCTGCTTTGTGGAAATAAATATTAATGAGATGGCTGCTGATAGCATCATATGGGTAGTGCTTTTATAATAAATGGAATTTAATATTAATTGAGTGGTTTGGAGTTAAAGCTGGATATAAAGTGACAAGCTCGTGGCACAGCAAACTGCCCTTTGCAGGAATCCAATTAGAAGAGTGAGCAGCAAATTGTAAGCAAACTTGCTACAATCACACGGGGGCAATACAAGAGTGGAGCATAATTTGGAGCCTGGGACCTGTCCTCTTGAATGTCTCATAATTCCCATGAATCAACATTTAGTTACTATGTGGTGCCAAGTTTGCATTCTTCAGCTCTTTCCTGGCAATGCTGCATCCCATTGCTGTAGTCAAACCAGAGGGAGACAGTATGTTTTGCAAGAAAAGGGCACATCAATTAAATGCACTGTGTTCTGCTACACATCTGTCGGAGAAAAGTGACTCATTTTTTAGCCTGCTGAAATTACTTTGCATTGAAAATCTCGAGCCGATGTTACAGGGTTTTGCCTGATCACTTGAAGCTGTTACCTTTGCCATTTCCTCAATGAGAATGATCAAGAGTCGTTCCCTTTCCAAATTGCAGTGTTTGTTCATGACTTGGAAAAATAGATGATTTGCTGAGATGTGTCGTAGATAAATAGTTAAATGCTGCCTGGAGTAACCAAGTGCAATTGTCACAGATATATCTCATGTCCTAAAGAGCGATGTAAAGTGTTTGTTGGGTTTGAACTGTTCAAGAATATTTTCTCTAAATATTATGTATCATTTTCATCTGGCAGATGGAGTTGCAGAAGCTGCTATAGTGCAAGTTCGTTTGTGGCATTTCAGACAACCTGGGTATTGTGTGAAATTGCCTTAGCAAGCCTCTAAAAGGAGGGTGCAGGATGTAAAGTGAGGGTGTAGGAGTGATAAAGACCTAANAATAGTGGCAAAATACTCTGCTGTTTAGTCTGCATTTAAACATTTTTAGCTCACAAAACTCTTTGAATTAAAATACTGGAATAAAACAGGAACTTGTTACTACAGTTCCCAGTTACAAGCAGAGATGAAAATAGTTGGAGTGGGTCTAACAGCAGGACCCCAGTCCCCACTGGAATCTCCCTTTGCNGAAAAAAAAAAAAACAACAAGGAGCAAGTCAATTTATCTGTTCTGTCAAAATGGCTACGATCAGCCAGGAGGCAAATGAATAAACGGATCAACAAGTATTTCACACTTGTGTGTTCTCGACAGGAAATCACAGATCTGAAACCAAATGTCTGGGACAAAACTACCAGAAATAGTGGCAAAATACTCTGCTGTTTAGTCTGCATTTAAACATTTTTAGCTCACAAAACTCTTTGAATTAAAATACTGGAATAAAACAGGAACTTGTTACTACAGTTCCCAGTTACAAGCAGAGATGAAAATAGTTGGAGTGGGTCTAACAGCAGGACCCCAGTCCCCACTGGAATCTCCCTTT
>VYZW01035555.1:16028-98543 GCA_013401315.1 Balaeniceps rex | reverse complement strand
CACTGGAATCTCCCTTTGCAATGCAGATCTCCTCATACCCGAACGTGTCTTGTTGGCCATGGTGATTGCTGCTGTCCTTTCTGCTCCCAAGCTCACCGTCTAATTGCTGCGCTAATGGCAGCAAAAGCACCACCAAAGATCGTGTCAGAGCATGGAAATGAAATGCATAAATACAGTAGGAGGAAAATGAATCTGAATTGCTAGAGGTGTCAGGACTGAACAACCCACCTAGGAGCAGACACCTCCCATGTTCCTTGAGGACAGCGTGTCTGCCTGTGCAGCCATGTCACTTCATGAGCTTCAAGAAAAGGAAATGCTGAGCCAAGAGCTTGTGTTTCATTTACATGCCTGCTTCTGAGCAAGTGCCTGATGGATCCAGGCGCGTTTCTTCATACATTAAGAAGCGTTCATATGTTTTTGCTAAGATGCAAACTGCAATTCTTGTGGGCTTTTTTCTCTTTTTCCCCAGTCCCACGTTTATCAACACTGAAAGGTTATAAAGAGCTTAATAAAAGGTAGATTAAAGCTTTGGAAATAGTGCAAATAAAGAGAACAGTCTATAAATAGAAAATATATTAAACTGTATCTGGTGTTAAGGGATCTAATAATTAACATAGGTTGACTGAATTTCTCCTGTTTCGCTTATCTGCAATGAACTTTTATCTTGAATCAAAATGTTCTCCTCCTGTGATTAGTTTTGTTATTAGATGTTTCTACGCACTAAGACAAAGGGAAAGCAATAGTTTATTTGCCCGAGTGTATACTTACTGAAAAAGAGCTTGTCGTGAGGATGAAAGCAGTTCCTAATTTTCAGAATAATTTTGACTGATTTCTTAAAGGCGAAGACTCTCCTACATCTGTTACTTTATGATTTCTCAATTCTTGACTCTTCTGTATAATCGGGGGCCTGCTAATAGACTTCATGGTAACTTTTCTGGTACGCCTCATACTTTGAGTCCTTTTTGTGTAATAAATGTGTATTTCCTTGACACTAAAATTCAAGGAGCTTTGAATGGGTCATAGGCCTGCAACTTCAAAGATGTCCTTTTCTTAATAAACATTTTGAAAAGGGAACTCCTCTTCACTTCATTTCAGGCACTTTCAGGATCATCCTTCTAGTCCCCTCTGCCTCATGGTGTACTGGATTCTACCTCCGTTATTTGCTTATAATATTTCTACAGTTTTTCTTATGGCTTATTTGGTCTGTGGAGATGGTAGTTTAAAACATACATTGTTTTTATTTTCTGTGCTTCTTTATTATGCCTAAGTACACTTAATACTGCTTACAGCTTTTTGGTATTATTTAGATTTTTCTTATAGTATTAATTATCTCAGTATTTGTTTGATATTATTGCTATTGTTGATGCTATTTATTTTTTAGAAACGTTCTCACAGAAAATACCGCACTGTCTAATGCAAATGCTACTGGAAGGATCCTACTGATGCAGGGACTTTTTATTCTGATGTATTAATTGATGTGGGTCTGTTGTGTTTAGCGAAGGGAGCCCAGTGGATGTGTTCACACCACACTGATGGTCCGATTTAAGCAGAACACCACTTCAGCGAATACAACTTGCTTCTCTGCGGTATAGGTCTATTAATGCAGAGCTATGCCTAAGGTACTTAGCCCAGCAGATAAGGAGTATTGGAGCGGGCAGAGCTCACGCTAACATGCCTGCATGTCTCCTGGCATCTGAGATAGGTCACTGGGGTCTGACTCAGGTATTTTTACAGAGCTCGTTAGATATGTGTTCAGCATACCACAGCAGAATACACAACGTGGTATTTCTCAGTGGTTTGGTTCAGTGGATGGTAGTTTATTGTCTCTGATATTTGTGTTTCCTTGTCACATTTGTTAACCTTTGAATGCAAGAAACTCATTAAAGCAATTCCTCAGACAGGCATACTCCAGGCTTCCCCAGAGCTTTCGAGTCACTACCAGATTAGTATCAGCGACAGCACGAAGCAAATCTCCAAATGGGTTGATTGATAGCGAGATTAATGATCCTCAAGACTTCTGTCCAGGTTTATTATTTGGCGGCTTACAAACCTTTGCTTTCAGGGAGATGGGTGGGGAAGGAGGACCAGCTGGCTGCCACCCGGTCTGTCTGTATTAGTGTGATGAGGTGACGTACGTAGCCCTGTCAGAGCACTAGCATTAAGTAGTGTATTTTCAGTGTTCTCATTATCTGCCAGGTACTAAATAATTTGCTTCTCTGCTCTTGGTGCCAGCTGCTCTTTTCTTTTCCTTTGTGCTGTGCTTCCAAAGGTATCTTTTTGTGCCATTTCTAATTGCATTCTAAACAGAGTTAAACAGAGAGACCATAAACATTTTTAAGTAGCTGTTTCTTTTTGAAATGGCCAGTGAAAAAAGCCCACCCTCCAAATACATGGTGATGAAAAGAGAAAGGAGATAATCACACTTCTAATACTTTATCCTGGCCCCAAATAAGCTAAACATGAAATATGTCCAGCAGTGTTGGGAAATCTTCCTAGTACTCCCATGCAGCCTTGGTCCAGGTGCACGTGGACATGTCTGTTGAGAAAGAGGCAGCTTCCCACTGAGTATTTCATTATATTTAACAAACTGGCATTTCTGCCTGAAGATGGGCAGGGCCATCAAAACAGAGGAAAAAACTGTGCCTAAATTTTTAGCACATTTTTGTGTTATGCTTAGGTCCCAGGCTGTGGCTTGGGATACCTAAAATAATTGTCAGTTGAATGTCCTGATGTCCCATTCGGAGGAAGGAAAGAATATTTTTACAAAGGAAAGAGCGGGTCTCTTCCATTTTGAGAGTAATTAGGTGGAAGTAATTAGGGACATTTAGGTGAATGTTCCAAAGAGACACCCGGTTTCTGCTGTCCTCTCTTAGGTGCGATCATCTCTGTGTTGTTTTTCTGATAACAGAATTTCAATCCAGATGAATTACACTTTGCGTTTAAAAATACCTGTATTTTAACCTCCCAGTGTGCCACCCTGGTTTTTTTATTCTTTCCTTTCCTGAGATTCATCCCAAAGGGAATTCATGTCCTGAAAAGATAATATCAAGTATGCCCAATTTTGAGTTCTTAGAGGTGCTACTAAAAGCTCCTCTCTAGTAAGAGGCAATCTTCATTGATTGCTGCAGTTCTTGTGATTACAGAGCAACTCTTCACTTGGTTAAATTTAGCTTCCTTCTGTGAGAAAGTTTTAGGCTCCTTTTTAATATTACATGATGTTTAGGGCATTGGAAGTACACATTTTATAGGAACTGCCTAAGGTATTATTTGATTGGAAAAGGCACGTCTTTGTTTTCCTCTGTGATTTTCTAGTCTTTGTTATGAATGTTGCATTAAATAAATAGTTGGCTCAGGGAGAGGAAAATGAATACATCAGGCTTCCCTTTGGTTTTTAAAACTGTGCCTAATTTTTAAACCATTTTAAGATACACCTATAGGTTTCTCTACCCCATTTTTGCCTGAAGACATTAAAGTTTTGAGTGGTAATGCCTATAACCAGGGAGCTTGTTCTCTTCCAGTAGAAAATACTGATGAGTAAACCCATTCAGTCATCTGTAAAATTGCTGAGTGTATCCAACACAGCTGTTATAAGTATTGATTAAAGCAGGAGGGGAAGGTCTGGGGCTGCTAGCCCTGTCAGAGGTCACCAGGAGAGTAATTAGCTACCAAGTGTTACAGGGCCAAGTGTCATCACAAATAAGGTTTCGCCGTTGCCTCCGCTGTTCTCCAGGGACACCAAGAAGATGAGACAAGGAAGCGTGGAAAATGTTTGTGCTGAGTTAAACTAAGATTTATCCACTTAAAATTTGCAGTTAAAGAGCTTTCTAAGCGCATTTCTGCATTGGCCACCTGGGCACTTTCTGGTCGCACAGCTGATGAAGGGGGGAGGACTTGAAAGCAGCTCATCTTGGTGTGTGTTGTCATTTCTTAACTGTTTAATTATTTGTATACCCTTCTAAAAACTATTATTTCTTGTATAATGTCTGAGTTCAATACCATATGTGATGCAAATGGGTGTCTAGTCTCTGGTGCAGGATAGGATCTCAGAGGATCGGGAGAAGAGGATTTTTAATTTTGTGGAGAGCTGTGTAGTCAGCTGGCAAATTTAGGCCATAAATATTAAATTAGCTGTCTTTCTGTGTCAGAAATCCCTAGTCTTGTTTGCAGATTAGTTTTTCAGATGGACAATTTTACTAGTGGTGTGTTCTTCATCACAAATACTGTCTCAAAGTTTTGTCCACCTTCTTTTTTTTTTTCCATCTGCCTCTTCCCAGCCTTTTTCCTGTCTTTATTTCTCTATGATACTGCAGAATGTGTGGTTGTAAGTATGTGTGGTTGGACTGGTGGTTAGCGTTTGGATCCTTTTAGCTTTTGCAGGACTGCGTGGGTGCGCAACAACTCACTAGCGTGAAAAAGTGTTTCTCCTTGCCCAGAGGAATTTCCCTGAAAGGGACAGTCTACTCTTCACCATTCTGTCTAGGAAAGGATGCCAATGACTTGGCATGCTGTGAACTTCTGAAACCTATCCGTGTACCATCTAGACCTCTCCAGTTGTCATATTTGTGCGATGCTTAACACTGCTCAAGAAGATTACAAGCAGAAATTGCTTTGTGGGGAGAAGGCGAATTATCTCTGGGAGGGATATGTAGGAGAATCAGCATTATTGTAGGGAAATTTTCCTCCTTTTTCAGCTTTTCTTTGTTCTCTTGGGTTTTATGCATTCCTGCTTTCTGTATCCTCCCATAGCTCAAGTTCGGTCAGCCTTCACTGCCTTACCACTCCAGCGTAGCATAGGTTCTTTTATAACTCAGCTTTTGAATTCTGATCATTAAGCGTTAAGACCTTGGAAGGAAAATAATTGTAGAAAATAGGGGCAATATAAGCCATTTTCTGGCCAAAAAAGAGTAAACGCAGATGCCCCTCTGATACAATGAACGTAATATCACTGCTCCATGCTGGTCACTTACTCATATTCATAAGACCAGCTTTTTTCGTGTGGTTTTCTCTTCTCTTTTTCTTCTTAACGCTTGAGTCAGTTTTATTGCTCATAAAAATCAGTGACTGATGACCCCAGCTAGAGCAGTGCAGACTGCAGACAGCTGTTGTCCAGGCTCCCATCCACTGCTCTGCTGGTGACACGCTCGTGATTTGCAGCGCTTCTGTTGTTCCGTAGTCTGCAGCTCTTTTCTGAGGAGTCATTGCCAATTCTGACAGTGACAAATGCTTGCCAAGGAATAGTGAAGCTAGTTTAAAGTGCAGAGCCATGTGTTACTAGTACACTTGACTGCATACATACTCTGGTTTTGGTGCCAGCAGAAACCAGTCTTAATTGTGTCTCCTGGAAAACATGCAAAACAGTTCAACGAGAATCTGAAGCATCTTTTCTTCTATTGAAAGTGAGAATGAATGTGTAGAGGTAGTGAAAGGGATCGTTTCCTCTCTTTGGATCCTTGTTTGGGAGTTATTTGCAGGCGTCCCCATGATGGAGGAGCATGGTGAATGAATGCCTGTATCCAGGTTGCACTTGATAAAGACTAAGCCATGTCCTGTGCAGCCTGGTTTAGAGGTCTGTTACAGATCCTGGTTTGACTCCTGTTCGATCTTCCCTCTTCTGCCCACCAGCTAAGGACCGTGTGTGAAAGTAGGGTGGCTGCAGGGACCACTGGCCTCTTCGTTAATAAACGTACATTCTGCAGAGCTCCTGTCTGTGGGGGGCTGTTTCTGGAGGAAGGGTACCCAGAGGACAAGGTTTGCCCTGCTCTGACAGTAGTGAATAGGCCGCCAGGACCCTTTCAAGCCATCTGCCCCTGAATTGGTCATGGTTTAGAAGGTAATGACCCAAGAAGAGAGTAGTTGCAAGAAACCGGGAGCCTAGAGCTCCTAGATGCTATTACAGAAATAAAGTATTATAAATCTGGCTTGCCTTGGAGAGGGAATACATGCTGCTTCAGCCAACAGAAACGCCTGGAAGGAGGAGTAGATCCCTAGTGAACGAGGGAGCAACGAATGTGCCTGTCACTTCAGCGTGTGAGGCAGGACACGGCTCTTGGGTGTCCCCAGAAAGTGAAGCATTCCCCTTTGATTTTTCCTGTGTTCAGCCACTGTCCTGGTGGTTTCAGCCAGCCGCTGCGGAGGCAATCACCTGCCCCTCCGCAATAATCCCTTGCTCCTTCTCCCCCTGCCTCAGCTGCTCCAGAGCAGCGCAGATCCCTCGCCTGTAAGCACGGATCAGGGGATGCTGCCTGCACTAGGCAGAGTACAGAGGAGTAAAGGCCAAACGCTGCCCTCAGAGCTATTCCCAGCACTCCCATCGACTGCAGGGCGTGCTGTGTGTTTGTATTGGAGGCAGTATTAACTAAACACTAAGGCGCTATCTTCTATGCGAAAATAAAATGCATCCGCGCTTTCAGGCCATTATGTGATCTGGTTCTCCCTCTTGCTTTTAGATGAGTATAAAGGAGAAGCTGCTTGAGGTTTATTAACTAATAACCAAGGAAACCTGTTTTGAGTGTCAAAAATCTCATGAGGCATCTCTTCTACAGAAGCTAATCTGGTATTTTGCTTAGCGGAGATGGAACAAGGATTTAACCCAGCTAATCAGGACCATCTCTTGGCATATTTTTATGCTTCCAGCTTGATAATAAGGTGCTGCTGCTCTGGACTTTGCATCCTGTTAGTTTGCTTTAACAGCCCACTGCCGGTATCTCTGCAAAAAGATTCTGGGCAGGGGGATGCTCTCCCTCGCATCGGCTTTGCATTCCAGACCCTGCCTCTGCTCCTTCTCCGGGGAGATGCTAATCTCGCAGTGTTTTACTTTCTGCATTTTGGTCCATATGTGACAACTGTGTGTCTGATCACCACAATCTCGTGCAGTTATTGTACCCCAGGGAAAGGGAGCCAAAAAACCATATGGGGCTAGAGAAAACGGTGTGCTTCACTGCACACAGGCGTATTTCAGAGACAACAGACTCTTTGGTATTTTGCAGAAAAGATGTGGGCTCTCTGAAATCTTCTGGAAGTGAAATCAAGGCTGTGATTTGCTTTTGCTCAACGAGTGCTGCAGAAATACAAGAATTATTCTAAAATTAGTGTTTCAGTTGTTAAGATTTTAACAATCATTTATGCCATTGACAAGTCCTGATTGCTTATTCACTAAGGACCGCTGCTGTCAGAAAAAAATCTGTTATTTTTTACTGCTGATGGTGTTGGTTTCCTGAGCAAATGGGCACACAGGTGCAAACACCTGCACATGTATACACACTGGGGTTAAAAGTTACAGGCTGAAGTGCTCATGTGAAAACAGTTGTAGACTTGCACCTTGTCTCGCCCTGCATCCACTCCCGCCTCTCTTCATGGCTGCTTCTCCAGTGACTCGAAACAAGCAATTTTCTGCTCTTATCCTTTTCCTTTATCCAGCCCTCCCCATATACGCACACAGATTTACTGCAGCCTCTTGTAGCCTTAGCAACTGCTGCCACTTAAGGTTTGCATACTGAGGGAAAGGTAACGGGTAGGGGAAATGCCAGGGGATAGAAAGGAGCATCCTAAACTGGGGGAGAAGGCAGATACTAAATAGTCTGAAATGCCTTTCACAGTAGCCTTGATCCCAGCTATCGGTATTTATTACTACAAACTAGACACAAGTTTGCAAAAGGTTCTTCTTGGGCCCAGGCGTTTCCTCACCCAGTCAGTCCCAGGCTGAAGAATGGACATTATCCAAACTGGGGGCCTGAAGGCATCTGCCTGGAGCCCTGAGATGCGTGGTCCCTCCTGGAGCTGCATGGAGGAGAGGTGCAAGAGTAGGAAACAGGTCCAGTAAGCAGAACTTGCTGGAAAATTCATCCAGCAAGTTGTGAAACCTATCGTAAAAAGTCTTTTAAAGATCAGTCCACTTTATCCTGCTCGCAATTTTGAGCCTGCATAGCCCCATCAGTGCTGCCTTCTGCTGTCACCGGGAGCCCCTGAGATGTGGAGGGAGTCACCAGGACAGGGATGCGATGGCCTGTGCACAGCGAGCTCAGCTGTAGAGGCCAAACTTGGAATATTTACAGCAATTATGAGCAAGTGAAAAAAGAGTTTGAAAGGCATGTCTTCACCTTAATGTGCCAGTATCCAGCATTGTAAAGTAACGAGCGTGCTGTATTATATATGTATATACATAAGACAAGAGTGTATTTTAGCATTATGTTTGTGACTTGAGAAAACCTTTAGTCAAATTCCGTGGTGGCTGCCTTTTTAAAACAGCTACAGAAAGTCTTTCAGGAATAAAATACAGAATTGTTAATGACATTAATGATTGCAGAAAACTTTACTATGTGAAATATTCATTTAATACATTGTTATTCCAACAGCGTGCTCAGCAGAGATATGCTGGACTGGGTATTCAGCTATCGCCATCATGGGCCTTACAATACCACGCAATCCAACACAATTACATGTTTTGAGGTTATTAGGAAAAAGCTGTCTTATGGCTGCATAAAAAACCATAATGCCAGCCTATCAGAGCCTCTCAGAGTATAAAATAACAAATTACAAAAAATAATTGCTTTTCTTAAGTATCATCAGCTTAAAAAAATCCTGTAAATCCCTACGTAAAGGTCTGTCTTTTTATCAAACACCTTCTTAAGGCCTTCATTACCAGGAGAAGCCGTTCAAGGATTTTTGTAGTATTGACTCAAGGGAAAGAGCCCCAAATACATCAAAATCAGGAACATTTTGCCTGTTTCATATTCATAGTTTCTTCTTTGTGTGTGACTGATTTATTCTGCTGCGTGCCCCCAGGGTGTGCATTGTCCAAAATAAAGGCTGCCAAAAAAAAATGAGAACGGGGAGCAAGGGCGGGGGGGGACTTCAACCAATGTTGTTAAATGCTGTGAGACTATTGCACATCTTGCATCCTCATGTGTGAATTCACCTTATGGTGTTTCTTAACAAAAGCATACTCACTAAATAAATAACTTCAGCACAATGCAAGACATCGTGCCTGAAAATAGAAAGCTGCTCCGAGACAATCACTCCATGCTGTGAAATGCGCTCTCTCCTGCTTCTGTATTGTCTTAAGTTGTACTTGTGCTGCCGTAGCATGTGCTTGCATTATAAAGCCCTGTGACTGTGCAGTGGAAGGTACAAATGCATAGAAAGCAAGCACCCGTGATTATTTTAGGTTCTGGTTTTGCCTAAGAGAGTGGTTTGATTTTCAGTGACTTTTTTTCTCTCTGGCACGTATGGATGTTGAAAACAAAGGGAGCACAAATTACTTTGACAAAGTCAGCAAAGCCGGCTCTGCGGAGTGGGCTCTCTATGGAGAGCACAATGCCCGAATTACAGAGAAGCAGACTGCAAGGCAGAAACTTATAAGCCACTACGTGCAAATATGTTTCAGCAAGGGAACCGGCAACTTGACAAAAGGCACAGCTCACAAGGCCGCCTGCAAACTTTGCCCAGGTGTTGAGGAGCAGTTCATTAAAGGCTGCAATGAGGGGGATCTTTCTACAATGGGAAGCTGTTGTTAAGCGCCCCGACAGATGAGAGCAGACCCTTCTCCTGCCACAATAGCTGCTCGCACCAAGCAAGACTCATTAAATATTCAGTTCCAGCCTCAAGCAGCTCATTAAGTCAGCAATGAGCAGTGACGCTGGTGTTGGAAAACCCTGCCTCAGTTAACATCACCATGCAGAGTCTCCTTGGATCCCTTGATGTTATTCTGCTCAGTACCTTTTCTGTGATGACCAGCTTGTGCTCTCTGCTTTGCATTAAATACAGGTAAAAAAGAGTCAGGTGGATTTAAGTTCTCCTATTCTTTATAGGCCTTTTCAGAGAGGAGTCCTGGGGCCCAAGCTAAGTGTCTGTTGCATTTTTCTGTAGCAGCATATGTAATACAAGTTTGCAGGAGGAGGATGGGATGAGGGTTATATGGCTTTCGTGTTAAGAAACAAACAAACAAAAAACCGTAATGTTTGAAGGATAACTTTCATAGCAGAACATCACGACATGCAGCAGTTACAGATGCTGTATTACTGTCTGTCGGCTGTTACACAGCAGAAACTTTTACAGTAAGTGTATTTTCCCTGGAAATGCTAGTGTCTTAGGTGGATTTTGGCTTGAACTGTATGCTGAATATGTTTCTTGTGTGCAGAGTTTCTTTCTGAATGATGTATTTGAAACCTGTTTTGCAACCACTAACTTTTGTGAGTATAATTTCATATTCAGTAGTACTTAGCAGTAATATACAGAGGCATTTATGATGGGTGGATGTCAGATGTCAATGAATTAGAGCACACCAGAATCTGGAATTAGGATTGTAATTGTGGAAAACGCGCATATGTTTTCACGCATTGATGTTTTAAAACTATAACATCTGAAAATACAGAGCAGAAATGGAACAGAAATGGAGAAGCAGAACATGTGCAAAAGTTTTCAGCTATTTTTTCAGAGGGCAGTTTTTCACACCCTGAATCTATTTTTTTTTTTCTTTTAACAGAAAGTGTTTTCAGACTGCCCATTTCTATGTGGAGGACAGCAGTTCCCCCCGTGTGGTTCCCAATGAAAGTATTCCCATTATACCTATTCCAGGTAAGACGGGCTTAATCTCCTGTGTTTGTGCTACTCGGAGTCTGTTTTAATTACATAAAGAAGAGAAGGTTATGCTTGTGATAAGTCAAGGGGTTTTGGTAGAAATTTGTTGTATCAGTGCTGCTTCATTTAATTTAAGGTGCTTTGCAATGGGGCTCTGAGTGCCAATGCTGTATTTTTCCATAGGCGCCTCTCCCACATTGTTTTAATAGAAATTTCAGAATAACCTTTGTAAAATGTCAAAAACATGAGCAACGCTTCTTAAAAACACTAAGGCATTGCATCCAGGGTGAAACCAGCTGCTCCATCAGGGCAGGTTGTAGACGAGGGATATGCAGCTCCACTGCTCTCTCGAGACCGGGGGACTTGCCCCCCACTTTCAGCGTGTGCAGACATGGTGTCTGCTGGGTCTCGGGGAGGAAAGCAAGACACAGGGATAAGCAAGCAATCTCAAGTAAGTCCAAAGCCATCGGTTAACTTGGTATTAATCAAGTTACCAAAGGTCAAATCCTCCTCTCAGCTATACTGAGAGCGAAGCTGGAAGCAGAGTTTAGCGCTGTTCTCTCTTCGTGAGGCATTTCCCCCTGGAATTATTAAGTGCAGGATCCAGCTCCTTTTAAGCAGTGATGGCAGAGAGCAGCTTGGTGTTACAGTGGCCTCTGCAGCCACTGCCTTGTTTGATGTTGCTCAGTTTCACAGGCAGAATTAAGATACCCAAAATGTTGTACTGACCTCAGTCTGTCAAATGCTTGCACTTGTTGCTTGAAGGTGTTTTAAGTTTCCTTGTCATATTCTGTAATGTGTGTCGTTGGTCTAGGATTCAGTCTGCAGCTAATTAGATTCATTTTACCAAAAAGCATTCAAAGCCATCTCTGAGACACTGAAGAAACATGTGTCCTAGAAAAAATGAAAGAATCCCCGTTACATTTTCCTTGATTTTATTCGGTAGATGTGTGACTATCCTTTCTAGAAAGTGTCTTTCAAAATACGCATGCGAACTAATATGAAAGGTTAGCTATTACATTCCTAGAGAAAATGTTAGGCCTTGCAGTCTGATGCTGTGCCACAGAAAATAAAAGAAAACATGCTATCATCTCCTCTCATTTCTGTGGCAGACTAAGATGCATGTCCTGGCCACTTCACTTCCTTAGCAAGGAGCCACCCTTCTTCTTCTTTAGGGTTACATGAGACAGGAGGTTTTAGTCTTAGACCTCCTGCGATCAGTTTTCACAAACGAACCTAAATAGTTGGAGAACTCTGTTCCTCCTACTCTAAAACCAGGAGGAGGACTTCCCTGTTGGGGCTGCTTTTGGCAGTCAGGTTAATGGTGCAACCGTGCCTGCTCTCGTGTGATACCTCCTTAGAGCTTGTGAGGAAGGGGAGGGTGAGCTAACCTGGACTCTGTGCAAAGCGGTGTCAAAACCCGGGGGATTACGAGCACAAGGCAGTGGGAGGAGAGAAATTCTCCTCTCAGAGAGAAGTCTCTTTGGCCAATGTATAGAATTTTTTACTGTAATTGAGACAAATTTTTCTTAGCTAGAGAAACCAGCAGAAAGCTCCATCTTTTCATGCTGTGATCTGTGTTGTTGAGACAGTGGTTCTTCCCTATTTCACAGGGATGTTTTGATGGTTAGTCCATTAAAGACTGGACGGCATTCATATAAATTGTAATATAGGCTGAAGAAGCTCCATTAAAACTGTTCAGGTGGCAGGTACCGTAAGGCCAGCACATACACTAATGCTTCTCCAGCAACCATTCTAGCACGTAGCAGGTGGCTGAGGACAGAACAACACTGCCTTTTGGGGACATCTTCCCATGACTAGAGCAAGCCAAGCTGTTGGACCACAGCAGCTTTGGGATTGACAGGATGCAGCCGTCATTGCAGTGCCCACTGTGGTCTGCTCAGGTTCAGTAATGCTAAGAAAGAGCTGCTCACCCCTGATAATGGGCACTGTGGCTTAAGGCACCTGCTGAGCAAGTGCTGCAAGACACCTTGAGAAGTTTTGTAGTTAAAAATCTGCAAGGACTGCTGATGAGCTCTAAGGCATGTGGAGAACTGAGGTTTAGTCAGTTGGATGCAAAGGTGAATCCAGCCCTAGAATTCTAATGACAAGATTTTTGTTGATATAATGGACATTTAGTCACCTGCATGCAGACATCCAAATGGAGGTGCCTTAATCTGAAGCTGAATCAGGCCCAGAAGGTCTTAAGAGGGAGTGAACTGATGAACTCGAAGATCTTGGCACTGACAATAAAGCTATTCAGGCCATCAAAAGTCAAATCACCCTCTGGAAGTGCTTCTCTGTGTGTATTAACTATTACTTGTACAGGGAGTCTGTAATGAGGCTCCAAGTTAGCATCCAGCTATGGTGGCTTTTTCCAAAGGTGGGAGATACTGCCTGAAAAGATCTTGAAGCTCTCCTAAACATTTTCCTTGTTTGGAGATGTAGAAGAGGCCTGTTTTCCCCCATATACCTGTTGCTAAATGACACTCTTCTCTGACGTCAGCTGCTGCTCCCACATAGGCAGCCCACTGAAATGCCTTAAAAACACTAAATGACAAAATTCTCCTTTGAACTGATTGCAACTGATGAAATGATAAGCCTCTGAACTTTTCTTCTGGAAGCTGCTAGAGGGTGTGAGAAAGTCTTACTTGCCATGTTGATCCTAGAAGCAAAATATAGGTGGCATTTTCACAAAAGCGGGTTTTTCAAAGGAACCTTGTTAACTTGTGAAACCCTATCTTTACAAAAGATATTTGACTAGATCCCTGTGGAACCATGCATCTACCTCCTACAGTTCAGTAGACCAACTTCTACTCTCAATTATGTGCGAGCAGCCACACCAATGGCAATTTAGAGCAGCGTGTCTGAAGACATGTAGTAGATTTGCCAGGGCCCACCTACAGCATGCAGTGAGCTGCTGGTCGGAGGAAGCTGAGCGGGTTTGGGTTGGCTGGTCCTGGCCCAGGTGTGGGGTGGCTCTGCCAGGTGTCTGGGAGCCAGGCACAGTGATGTCCTGATGCAGCTCAAGAGGTTTCAGAAGCGGGCTCTGGTGTCTCTGCACGCTCTGCTCCGTGACGTGTCAGCGTGCTCAGATGTAGCTTTTCTGTTTATTTCTGCACCACATTCTGCTCTTGTTTAGGCAAACCCTCTGTTTTCTCAGGTCTATGAACTCTAAAATCAATCTGCCAGCTACCTGCGATAGGCACACAGTACAACTTTTCAGGTCCAAAATCTAAAAAAATCTTCTTGTAAAGGAATGATTTTACCCATTTTCTATTTCACTTCCCATGGCATACGTGCTTAATTATTGTGCATGAAGCCACATCACCCATAGGCGTGTGCTTGTCTGTGCAAATTTGCTCTGAGACCCAAATCATTATCATTATTCATAATTATCTGCACTGCTTGATCTAGAGAAACACAGGACAAAGGAGATATCATTAACTGAGTCACCCACTGGATATTACAACTGAGGTATAAATCTAAACTCACATAAGCCTTGCGCCTGACAGTAATGCATCTGTAATCAACGGCAGATTTCTGAAACTCCCCTGCCATTCAGCCCAACAAAATTATTTCTCCATATCTTCTCTCTTTGCCTCCACACTCAGTTAATTTTGGACACATCCATATCATCTTTGCCTGGATCTCTTCACTATAACATTTGGTCTTGGCAAGATCTCTTTCTCNCGGACGGTTCCCCCATGGCTGGGTTAGTATCTGGTTAAAACATTTCTGGACTTGATCCTTTTCGGTAGAGTTGGATAAGTAAGAATAACAGCAGCGTCATAGCTGCAGACCTGTATGTTTTCAGCACTGCAAAACAAAATGCATCCCCATCAGTTCTCCTTCATTCTTGTCACAAGACCTGCTCCACAGCAGCAGTGAAGAAGTGCACCTCTGTGCAACTTAGATACCATCAAGTAGTGGAACTAGCACAAATTCCGCTTCTACCTTCCTCCTCCTATCCTTTGTTTCAGAGCTTTCAAGCTCTTGGATGGTGCATTGTTCTGGAGCTTGCTGTGGCTTTACTGGTTCCATGCCCAGTCCATGGGCACAACGGACTCTGTGGCACTGATGTCAGCAGGACTTGTTGTGAGATCAGGACAGAGATAGCTGAGGCTTGACCCAAAACTGCGTAGTCTTGACCACAGTCCAGAGAAAGATGGCTCATAAAGAACACTGCAGCCGGCCGATGCAGCTGATTCATTTAGCATATTACTCCAGATGTCTTTCACCATTTTTATTATAAGTAAAATGTCTCAGATGTGATGCCAGTCATTTCAGCTGTGTCTAGACTACAAGACTAAGGAGCACTTCCCAGTTCTTGGATGAAGGTGCACACAGTTTTAGGTTTAAATGGCAGTAAATTAATTTTTTAACTAGTACTGGAGTTTATGAATAGTGTATTTAAAATAACTAGTGGCAGAATCTGATGGAGAAACATTCTCATGCTTCTTCAAGAATGACTCAGTGTGGGTGCATGAGCCCAGGAAATGTATGTTGCAGTGAGAAGGTGTCTTGACCACCTCATGCAGTCATGTGAGGGTGTGAAGGCCAGTGCAGCCATGTCCCTCCTTCATTTCCCTCTGTCTTCTCATGGTTAGAAGAGGGAGTCCCATCAAGAGTCCATCTTATTAGCTCTTCACTTCTGTTAAATCTCTGCGGAATTTTGAAACCTTCTTCCTTATTCCTTCAGTAACCATGGTTGCCTTGAGCCTTTCCTGACGAACGTCAGTGGTTAGACTTGATGTGGTTTTTACAAGCTCAGTTCCTGCACTTCTGATATCTTCTGGTGGCATCCCCACCCTGTGACAAATTGTTTCTCTTGAGAGACTGTAACAAGAGGTATCTCATTTGACAAGGAAACTGCAGGCTCCCAACAGAGGCTTGGTATCTTAGTGTTTTCTGCTAAGATGTAGCTGTCTCATGTTGCATCCCAATAGCTGAAGAGCAGAGCACCAGGACACGTCTGTGGCCGCTACAGTGACAGTGTACTGAGCACAGTGATCCGCTGTGCTAGAGACTGGTGAGGTACAGGGAGAAGTGCTAACTACAGCTGAGGTCTTATTTCTCAAGGGCATGAAGCTCTTCACTGAGTACGGAGGTAGTGCTCCTCAGCTGTTTAAGACTTTATTTCTGCTTTCTGCTCCCTGCGGATTTATGTTCCAGCACCATATTGTGAATTGTACCTATCTTCAGCTTCAATTAAATTCATGAATGCAATATTGCAAATACAGCTGTCCTCTGAAGCCAAGAAAATATCAAGGTATTTTAGGGAACATCCACCTTCTTTTTTCTCTGCTACCAACCCTGCTCCTGCAGTATGTTGAAGAAGTTATGCTATGATATCTAATCATAGTACTTCTAATGGAGGCTTCGGGAGTTGGCTAAATCACCCAAAAACATGTTTGCATGGTGGCCATGTGAAATGTTGATAGATCCTTTTCTGAGAGCTGTCACACTGGGATGCAGAGCCCTGGAGTTGAACCTCCATGTGCTTAAATATAAGGCATGTATGTAATTGATGGCACGACTGGGACCTGAGGATGGAAATGTGTGAGATTAAAATTGTGTTCCTTAGCGTGCAGTACCAAATAAGATCATGTTTAATGTCTGTGCTAAGGGAAAATTCACATTATTTCATTCTCTTGGACTGAAATTGGTTTTTTGCTTAAAGGGAAGAAGTGTATTGCTATTACATTTATAATTAATGATAACCTAATCTAAGATTTGTACAAGCAGATTTAAACTGAGCTCTTATTTTGACACATATAAAATTTTATCAGTAACATCTTTATATTCCTGACTGACACATGGCTAATAGCATTGTAGTAGATTAAATCTCGAAGCAAGAGAGATGAATGTAGCTACAGTATTACACAGGTGATTTTTCATATTCTGCTTTTTCATGTGTCTCCCCTTTATCAGAAACCTGCCCTTGTGTTCATTTGACTTGATTATAACAAATAGATAGTAATTATCTTGCTGAGAGGACTTCTGTGTTTTTCTTTCAACATGCCCACATACCCAGGACTTTCAAATGTGTTCAAAGTGTTTTCCGTGCCTTTTCACTTTGAAAGGCGGTTTTTATTAAAAACAGTACTTCATAAACGCATGATTACAAAATGTGAGTGTTAATGAGGAATAGTGTCCCCAATAGTCAACTCTTAGTAATTTATTATTTATCTTAATTTATTTTAATTTATAATTTGTCTTAATTACTGAGGTCAGTGACTTCAGGAGGATGCCAGCCTTAAAGGGCTTCAGCAGGTAGTTTGATCTCCTAGAATGAAACCTACTGTATTGCCTTTTTAGTATTTATGCAGATATGATCTCCACAGAAAGGAGACACCTTCTCAATATTAAGGGTTTTTTAATGACTTTGTTTTATCCTAAATTAATTGATACTCATGTTATACAAATAAAACTGTTCTTACATTTCTCGCCTTTTTTTTATACAGCAAGCAATGTGATCAGTCATAAGAATTAATTATTCCAAATGAAATACAATGGCTTCAGTTGCATTCTTATTTTAAATAGTTAAGCAAGGAAAGCCAGTATACTGCAGAATTAAAGGCTCTGACTATATAAATGTGTATAATTCAAATGCATTAAATCTAAAATGGTTTGAAGAAAGCTGGGAACCGCCCTTTTTTATGTGTGGAATTACTCGTAGAGTCCAGTATTCGCATGAGTTAGGGCAGGATCTGGCTGTGGAGTTGCCTGCTCAAACATTTCGAATTCAATCAGTGCCAAAATTTGAGCTGCATGTGAAGTTTCTGGTCCCTGTAAGTGTGTGCACTTTGGAGTATATGCTCAATCTGTAGCTTTAGAGGGTTTTGCCTAGGCTTCTCTGTAGAGGTGGACACATGACCTTAGTGGAATTGATAGGAGTTTTTCAATAACTTTTACTGGGGCAGAATTTTACCCAAAGGTGTGCTATTAATCCTTGCAATATTCTTTATGATCAGCCACTCTTCTACAGATGGACCAAATACGTATTTGGGCTTTACATGCCCTTTTAGTATTGTGTGTTGTGTGCACTTTCATATTGTGCGGTACAGCTGCATAGATCCTATTTAAATCTGTGCTACAAGTGCCCCGTTGCTTGATGTGGAGATGAATCTGTTGGAATCGCTCTCCACATGGTTACTTTTGCTGCAGTGCTGCGTGTGAAGTCAAGCTTTTCCTATAGCTCTGCAGCCTTCACTCTGATATGTATTGTAGCTTATGGAATGGCTTTTAGACTCAGTTTGAAGTAATATGCATCCTAAATATTGATGCTAGGTATTCCAGCTGCTTGGAGAATTTTTCCATCCCTCTTTGTAGAAAAGAAAAAACCATGAACCCCACTGAATGTGGTTAACAATAAAATAAATATTAAAAAAAAAAAAATTCCTGGGATTGCATTGAATGTTCTCTCCAGCAGGGGATGATAAGGGGATGGAAGATGAATCAACATCCCAGGGTTGAGTGCTGCTGGGAACAGAAAGGTGCTTGTTTGCTAGGGTTATGGGAATATATTTGTCAGATACGTTATTTTTCAGTGAGTTAAAGAGGTCAAATCCAGTCCTACTATGATCCTAGTGGTAGGTACTTCTTTCCAATTGGGAAAACTTTCTTGCAGAATATGAGAACTGTGAGCATACGCTATTGAGGGTGGATTCTGCAGGATTAATGTCACTAACAATGTCACTGGTTTCATGATTGTCATAAGCCAGCTTAGGTTTGTGCTGCCTTCAGAAAGGGCAGTTTCCCTGTCACTTCACTATTCTTCACGCTAATGAGTAGGATCAACCCATCTACCCCACTGACAACTAATCCTTCTTCCCCTTCCCCACAAATCAATTAATCCTTTCCTGTAGTCATCAGCCAGATCAGCAGGCTGATTCAGTTCACTGCTCAGCCCCGCAGGCAGGGAGAGGGAGCGGGAGAATCCCCTTGTCCTTTGGCTGAAGCCAGCTGTGAAGAGCATGCTGAGAATTGATGGAGGTGCTTCTGAGATGCAAGGGATGGCACAGGGCTGCTGAGCAGTGCAGTAAGTGGCTGCTGTTGGAGCAGATGGGCCAAGCCACGTGACAGCTATGGCACATGAATCCAGGTGGCTTTGCAAATGAGAGACTGAAGTGCAGTGACTAACAAACAAACGGAATAAGCTTTCACATTAAAAGTAAGGCATAAGATACAAGGAGCATGCTGGATTTAGTAGACTGGGTAAGATAATAGCTGAAAAACAGAAAGCATTTACAAACAGAATGACAGATATGGGAGAATTTTCTTACCAAGTATGTCAAACATCTAGTCTTCAGAAACACCAAAACTCCAAACTAGACAAAGGTAACATGAGGAAGCACTTTGGTTTTGACCTTCTGGATTAATTCCTGACCCAAACCCATCTATTCCAATCCAATGCCAATAAACTATCCAGTGAGCTCTCAGGCTGTAAATGAATCAAAATGAATCTGAGATCTTACTATGTGGAAATGCCATTGCTGATAGAATGCCTCATTTTTCTTGTGAAATTGGCCCCTATTGCGTTAACATTACAAAGGCACCTTATTAAGTGGGAGATAGGGGAAAATCCTTCCTGGTGGGATTACTAATTATCCAAACTTTAAATGTAACCCTGTTCTAACTTTATTGCTTCTATAGACTTTGGGCTTCTTCTGAAGGTGGCTGTCTTCTGAAGGAATGTATTAAGTATTCTGCATTGTCAGTTGCCATTTCTTAGAAAATGAGGTGTAAGTGAAGGTTTTCCTCTTCTGTCATTTTTTTAAACAAACTTGACTTTCTTCTTGGCATTCTCCCTTTGTGGCATGAAATGAGCTCCATTGTGGTCCCCTTTGGTTTTGTGTTTTTGATACTCTTCTCAGACACGTGTCTTGGACCAGCAGGCAAAGATGGGAACTCCACCAAAGTGTTAAATATCTAGCATAGTAACTAAACATACCCCACCTGTCAGCTTCAGTAGCATCTGATTGTAAAGACTATTATTATAAGTTATATTATTTATCATAATAAATATATGTACAATTATTTTAAAGTTCTGGAGACCTTTGCCCCGTCCATCTAAGGTTACTTCTTTCTCTGCATAACACAAAGGGTTGGTACATTAGTATGGTGCCACATTCAGCTCATATTTTGTAGTGACGTAAATCCAGAATCACTTTATTGACGCTGATAAAACAGATGGCTAAACCCAAGCTAGACAGAACCGTAATTATATCTGCAGTGTTAGAGGTGAAGGTATGTTATTAAAACATTTCCTTCTTCTCTTTGAATAATGTGTAGGTCTTGCAAAATGTAAGCATCATACTGACAATATCAAATGTCACTCTAGCTTCTGGATGAGAAAAAGTATATGGTGCAAAAGGGAATATGCACAGAATGACTATGAGAGCTCCTAATTAGCCATTATAGGATTCCATTAATCTCTTCAGTCGACTAAAGAATTATAGTCATTGAAGTCTATTTGTCTTAAGATGGAAAGAAGGCTTAACCAAAGCCTTTGGACTGACGATAGTGCAAAGAAAAGCATATTCTGTGCATCTAGCTACATCTGTTGGTTTTCTTAGAGAAGGTCACAGCCATCTTCAGATAACGTCAGAGCCGATATCATTCAAGAGTGCTGAGTATATTAGTACATATTTTACCAGAGGTCTGAGCTGCCCGTGGCTAAGCATGCGTATACCCCAGCTAAAGTAATTTGTGTTCCTGGGTGGGAGTTTGGAGTTGGAGTTCATGAATAGAAAAATACAGGCCCAAATTACTTTAACGCTTTTCTGTTCCATTGGTTAGTGTAATAGACTATATCTTATGTATGGCTCCTTTCTTGTGGCTATCAGCAGGGGGCAAGACGGGCAGCCGGGGAGCAGCCACGTCCTGCCCAGCTGCAGGTCGCCCGTCCCCTCTGGGCTGCGCGTGTCCCTCAAGGGGTGGCCTCCGCCTGGCTTCCCCACAGTAGCTGCCAGATCTTGCACGGTCAGTAGGACCACGTTATCCCAGCAGTTTGAAAGCTGGAACTCATAAGCATTTTTTTGAGTTTCTAACGTCTGTGGTTCTGATTTTAATCTTCCTAATATGAAACAATTACATTGGCTCCAACATGGTTTTCCTGAATTTATGGGCAGCTTCAGCAGCATAAGCTCCCTCTCACCCAGTGAGCTCATATGTCAACAGTATTTCCGATTTCATTTATTTAATGTTTAATTGTTGCCTATGTTATCAAATAGGGTAAGAAACTGCATTGGGTTAAGGCTTCTGGAGGGAATCAGAAGTGAAAATGCAGAAGAGAAAAAAGGGAGGAGAAACAATAAAGGGTAGTGAACAACAGAGAAGTGAATTAGCAGTGGCTATAAAGGTGGAGACATACTGCCACCATGCAGTGATGATGATAAAAAGAAAACTAACCATATTTTGCCATGGATCTCTGGTGCAGACCCATCCTTGAAATTGGTGGGAATTCAATGGACCAGAGAGCACGTTATCTCTAATGTATTTTTTGGCTCACAGATCACAATTAAAATTAAATTCTGCCTTCTGCAAAATTAAATTGGACACACTGGTCTGCTGCAGTGAATCCTTGATCTCAGTTGGTCTCAGTTGAGCTAGACTACTCAAGAAAAAACCAAATGATAACTATGGAACTTTTCTTGTGAGAGTGTGTGAAATTGCTATCATAGCACAAGTTATTTTCAAGGAAATCTAGGAGGTGTGGGTTACTTCTCAGGAGAGGAAAGATTGTTTTACAGGCTCTCACTATTGACTGCTGTTCCTATAGATCATTCCATTCAAGTGTCTTGGCTGCAAAAATATTAATACAAATGTTGTTATGAGATGATGATGTTCTCAATATTACATAGAATAAATGTTATCATTTAAATATTGTAAAGTGCCAGCATTTCTGCATGCTGCAGCTTTTTGCTAAGATGAGCATACACTTGTCAAATGTTTTGAATTCTGTATTATTCAGTAAATGAGCATGTGGTTAATTAAAGTAGCATTACTATACTGGGAGGTGATCAGATTGCAAACATATCTTTAACAATTGGCTCTTGTAAATAAAATAGAAGTGAGCTGATTGAGATCTGAAAATGTCAATAGATGCAAAAAGCCACCTTAGAGCGTTACCTGATAAAATAAGAGTAGAGAAGTAACGACATGGTCAATATTAACTGCCATCAGACGGAAAGAAATCAGATTGTCAGGGATCTATAAAATTCTTGCCAAAGTAGAACCTCATTTACACATACAGATCTTCATACCCTTTGCTAAGAAAAGCATATGTGACAGCTTAGAGGTTTTAGCTGCCAAAGATCTTTCACTCTGAATACAGTAAATGTCACATCTATTTATTTATCGTTAAATTTTGCTAAGTATCTGTAGAAATATTTGGATTTTTTCTATCATAATGTAGATGTTTAAAAGGAAAAGAATCCAGATTATAATGCAGCTGTAGCACCAAACCATATGGCTGCTAAATGGGAGCAAAAATACACCACTGAATTACTCGGAGTAAACATAAACTGGATGCGATCTTCAGAAGAATATTAAATGGAATATATAAATACCAGAGTATTGCCATAAAATCATGCAATCAGACAATAGTAGCCATCAGGCAATAGATTATTTCACATGCTGAAAGTAATCACAGTTGTATAGCAATTTACGTTTTCTAAATGCCAGGCTGAAAATATTAACTAATGAATCTTGGCAAGCACAGTGTTTCTACCAACTGCAGTGGTGGTTATAACAACATCTAGGCCTTTTTTGAGAGAGAGAAATAAGGCAGCCCCAGCTTTATTAGAATCTGTCCAGAGTCCCAGGTGCTCGAAACAGTCTTGTTTGTCTTTAATTCAATTCAAGCCTTTGACTTCTTTCTTTTAAGAAAACGTCTGTGGGTGATTTATTAGTATATTGGGTGGAATTTGCACTGTGCTGAGCAAGAACAAATGGTCCAGCGGAATACATATTCAATGTTATGAATAGTGTCTGGCATGAGAGAGAACTCAAATTAGTGTGGGTGTTGTGTTGTCTGTTCTTTTGCTCAGAGACCGTTTCATGATAAGTCCATTTGGATTCTGCATCATCGTGTAAAAAGGAAAAGTTAATAACTTTCAGGAGAAAAGCCTGTGTCTCTGCTCAGTCTGGTAAAAACTCACAGGGGGCGATTGTCAACCCTACTTTCATATTTTGAGTCTCTTCTGTTCTTTTTATACAGTGTGGAAGGAGGGGAGGCCTCTTCATCCCATCCACAGCCATCTTCAAACTGCAAACGAGAACTAAACGATCCTTGAACTTCAATTGGACTTTGTAAATTATCATCGTGGGGAATAGACTCGCAGTATTCATAACTGCAGTGCTTAGAATTAGAAATATAATATGAAGACTTTACCTCAAAATTGGCCAGATTCATCAAGATTTCTTATTATCACATATTGAACTAGCTGTGCCCCTGGGAAGTCAGATCTAAGTGATATTGAGTGAAGACTTTCTCTCCTGAGTTTGTAGCTGAAGTTTTATGTATGAGACAAATAGCAACTCTGAATATCTCTTTCTTTCTACAGATGATATGGAAGCAATTCCAGTCAAGCAGTTCGTTAAACACATCAGTGAGCTGTATTCTAATAACCAGCATGGGTTCTCGGAAGACTTTGAGGTACGATTTAATAATCCACCAATAAAATGTTGTTTTCCTAAAGTTAATTGTGTATTAATACTTACAGACTGCGACATCTCTGTGATGCTTCCATGTCAGGTAAATGCAGTGCTCAAATGTACCAGAAGAAATAGGGAAATACCAATTTGCCACCAGGTATAAGCAATGTGGGACTGGACATTTACAGATGATTCTGACCACCACAGATTTGGTGCCTTTTATGGGGGCCCATCCTAGGTTTTTATTAAAGAGGAAAAGCTGCCTGCAGTCCCCCAGGAATGACATGAAGATACAAGCAGTTCTTTTTAACTCCAGGCTTTTCTTATAATCTGCAGCTTATTTTACTCTTATTGGCCCAGAATTTGCTCCTCTTAGTCACACTGAGAAGCCACATACCCCTTGAGTAGCCCAAAAGGAGTAAAATAGTGCTCACTATGACTAAGAGTAGTAGAATTTGGTCTTTTATGAAAACCTAGACCATGGGTCAGTTCCTGGAGTCCTTGTTCATCCTCTGTTCAGCCAGGAAAGATTGCCATTGAAGTCGTCAGTTATTTTGTTCCAGTAAAACCAAGGAGAAAGGCTTCAGGATTTAGTTACCTAACGTGTATTTAGCTAATGTGACTATTTTAAACTTTGCATCTTGTTAGCTGTTTAGGACAGATTATGGCCTATAAATCTATAAATTGGAGGTAATCCCAATGAAGTGAAAGTAGTTTTCCACCTCTGGGTTACCAAACCTGTATTGTGCAAGCACGGTAAACATCACACAGTATGAGGATGGGCTGCAGAGTCAGGCCCTAATAAGCTGAAGTCAGTATTCTCTGGCTAGTTTTTCGGCATTTATTTCATTCAGTCTAATCACAGTCACTGCTGAACTTTTGGAAGTATTGAGAAGCAGGAGGAGCCCCAGGAAATTGCATGGAGCTGTGCTACTGGCATCCCTACCAGCAAAAGGAGGTGTGTTTGTGTGCTGCATGTGAATCAGAGAGGCAGCTCTGCTTACAAACAAGGCAGTGAACCGAAATCAGTGGTCGAATATCTACGGCTTCTTCGCTTACTGCAGTAAAGACAAGACTATATGCAGGAATTGTTTTTAATGGGATCATTTAAAACATTTATTGTTGCTGTTTGGTTACTGTCTATAAAGAGTGGCTGCTTTGTCTGATGCCCAAAAACCATTGTGTAAGTTAGAAACATTTTGTATTCATGAGGAAGGCAAATGTGTAAGGTGTTAAAGTGATTTAGTTCAATTGACTGCTGGCTGGATGGCTGAGCAGGAATATTGAGGCATTTAACAATGTTGATGGTATTCAGGACAAACATTTATTCTCCAGAGAGTAGAATTTGATCAGGATGATCAAATGCGACTCACTCTTCTCAATTATTTATGAATTGCGACCCCAGTGCTATTCATCACAGCTGGGTTTTACACCATTTAATTATTCAAAATAATAAGCAACACATCTGTAAACTTGGTCTGGCTTTAAGCAGGCTTTGCTTCAGCTGTCACAAAATCACTGCTATTAACAAATGTTGGACACCTTCTGCCTGTGTTTTAGCAAAGAAAAACCCTTCTCTAATAGCCCTATTTTCTCCCTTCCTCCTGGAGCTCCCTGCTGCGAGTGCCACGCCGTGGCAGCCAGTCGGAGAGATGGCTTTGGCCAATTAGTCCTGTTCTGGGGAGCGCGGGGTCCCCTCTGAAGGGAAGTTAAACTCCTCCAACTGCACTGCACATGCCAAATTCTGTTCTCCGTGCTGGCTTAAAATTTGGAGCGTCTCCTTTGAAGTCAGTATAGCTACTGCAGATGTATTTCTCCGTAGTTGAGGTCTCGGCTTCCTAAAGAGTACATGAAATCTCCTCCTAGAGTAAGGAGAAGGAATAGGAAGATGATGATCACTAGCTGGGATAAACCATCCGGCTCCCTTTCATTGCTGATGTTCTGCCCTGCTGATACCTCGTGGGCCTGATTTTCTTCCTTGTGGTTCACAGTGATGGGACAGAAGAGTGAAACCCAGGCTTTTTCACAGACACTGTAGGTAAAATGTTTCTCAAGTGCCTAAACTGACTCAGAGATCAGAATTCCAGTTTTGAAAGTGGCTGAGGGATAGAGCAGCCTGAGGTTACATTTATACAGCAGCTATTGGAAGTGGCTAGTGGTGTAACTTCTCATGTCTGGTCAGATCTAGCCATGGTGTATGTGCTGGGATTGTATCTGCTAGCTAGAGTGAAGACTTAGCTAATGTTTTATGGAGAAACGGTAGGATTCCAGCTGAAACAGAAAATCTGGTGTGCTAGCCCTGGGTGCACAGCCACGTAATGCTAAGTGTAGGGTGGGTGCAAATTCATAATGCACACTCAAATTTGTTTCAGATAGGCTAGCAGGTTGCCACTGTGCCAGCAGACTTCATCTGGGACCAGATATTGTCTGCCCACACCTCTCTTAACTTTCTGCCATGGGCAACTGTTACCGTTCTTGCACATAACAACATAAAAGCAGCATGAACTTCTCATCATGAGGTCTTGCTGCTTTAGCAAAAATAGGATTGTGTGCTGATATCCGATCTAGATCACATGCTGAGGGATTGGGCAGCATGCATCAATAATGCACCTCCAACCCCTTCGTGCCTGGGGAACTTCTGAAAAGAGGTATTAGGTTCTGCAGTCATATGGGCTTTTTACGAAAAAATCTGCTTTTTACATCTAAAAGGAAGAGAGAAGAGGATGGCGAGGAGATGCTGAAAAAATGTGATCAATACTACAGAATAAATAAATCTTCCCAAAGATAGCCAGCACATAAGATTTTTTTAAAGGACAAAAGGATCAAAAATCTTTTCAGTAATTTCTGTGGCAGGAGGTTTTATGGTGGAACCTGTGAAAGGAAAGACTAAGCTAGGCACACACACACTCTGCCCGATGTAGAAGGTAAACATTCTCCATTTGTTTGTTGCTAGTTTTTGGTGTAAGTCTCTTCTTGTGTTTTTGGCAGCATGTTGTGGGGTTGTATTGAGTTGGTTTTTACATGAAGAAGATTCCTTTGAAAGTAATTGTGTGACTACTCCCTCCTCTTAAAACGAGCTGTAATTACAGCTAAATATTTTGTGAGTGTGCTTAGGAAGCGTTTTATGTGCAGAGGAAAAATGACTTTGAACTCACAAATCTTTCCTTGGAAAGTACATCCAAAATGAATCCTTATTCCCTTTGGGTAATCATAGTGCAAGTAGCCAGCTTTATTGTCTGGTGATAGCTGGGCTTTCTTGTATATACAGAGTTGTTAAGATTTCCTTTGAGTCCTATGAATTTTCAATTTTTGATATAAACTAGAAATATAAGGCCCAATTTAATACTGAACAACAAATAGCTTTTTAAAATAAAGTCCACGATCCTGCATCACCAATGCTGGTCTCTGATATAACTCTTTGTATTCCACCTTGGAATTTGTTCAGCCTAATACTGAAAAAAGTTCAAGGAGGTTTTTTGGCTTGTGCTCAGGCAGTTCCAGCATCCTCTTGCTATGGCATACAGGGTGAGGGACCACATTTTTACAGGGCAGCACTGGGGCAGGGTTTGGTGGCAAGACAGAGCAGAGATTGAGAGGCTTCCTCAGCCAGAAATTATATCTACTTCTTGTCTAGCCAGAGATTTTCTTGGCATCATTATGTTTAATATACTTTGATAGATCTTTCTTCCACAAATTTCTAACTGTCTCTTGAACCCTTTTAGACTTCTGCTGTCCAAAGCATCCCATGGCAATGAATTCTACAATTTGTTCCACAAGAACGGACTTCCTTTTGCTTTTAATTCGTGCCTAATAACTTCTCTTGGTGCCTCCTAGTTTTTGCATTACAAAGTACATCCCTGTTCACTTAAACACCTCACAGGATTCTGCCTGCCTCTCTCATATTCCCCCTTAACCATCTGTTTTCAAATCTGAAGAAGTCTAAACTATTTAATTTGTTTGTTTGAGGAAGCCATTCTAGACTTGAGATGACTTGTTCTCTTTGTACCTTTTTTCTTCCTTTACCATATCCTTTTCAAGATAGAAAGGCCAAAACTGTGCACAGTATTTAATGAGTGGGTTTACCGCAGAGTTCTGCAGGAGCACAGTGATGTTTTCGCTTTGGTTTTCTATTACTTTCCTCCTTCCTAACACACTATTTGTTTTTTAACAACTACTGAGCACTCAGCTGACACCTCCAGAAAACTATCAGCTGTGACCCCAAGGTCTCATCACTGAATGGCAATAGCAAATTGGGAACCTGTCAGTATGTATGTATAGTTAGGGTTGTTTTTCCCAAGTACATCACTTTGCATTTATCAACATTGAATTTCATTTGCCATTTTATCACTCAGTCACTCAGTAGTGTAAGATTGTTCTACTTCCCTTCACGAACAGCTTTTGTTCTAATTATCCTGAATAATTTTGTATCATAAACACACTTCATCTCTTCTGCCGTCCATTTATGAATAGATTAGGTCCCTGTAAGGTCCCACTGGTGAAATCTGAACACTGACAATTCCTGGGCAGTGAGTCCCACCTTTAAACTGTTGGTATAGAAGGTGAGTTTTCCTTTTGCTCCGAGACAGATCAGTTGTTTGTCGTGGTTTAGCCCCAGTCGGCAACTAAGCACCACGCAGCCGCTCGCTCACCCTCCCCCTCCCCAGTGGGATGGGGGAGAGAATCGGAAGGGCAAGAGTAAGAAAACCCACGGGTTGAGATAAGAACAGTTTAATAATTGAAATAAAATAATAATAATAATAATAATAATAGTAATAATAATAATAATGATAATAATAATAATTGTAATGAAAAGGAGAACAAGAGAGACAAACAAAACCCAGGGAAAAGAAAACAAGTGATGCAACCTCTCACCACCCGCCGACCGACACCCAGCCAGTCCCCGAGCAGCGATCGCTGCCCCCCGGCTAACTCCCCTCGGTTTATATACTGAGCATGACATCATATGGTATGGAATAGCCCTTTGGTCAATTTGGGTCAACTATCTTGGGCTGTGCCCCCTCCCAACTTCTTGTGCACCTGGCAGAGCATGGGAAGCTGAAAAAGAAAGTCCTTGACTAGTCTAAGCACTGCTTAGCAACAACTAAAACATCAGTGTGTTATCAACATTCTTCTCCTACTAAATCCAAAACACAGCACTATGCCAGCTACTAGGAAGAAAAGTAACTCTAACCCAGCTGAAACCAGGACATTGTTAAAGTCATGTTTTCTGAGAGGCATTTCACAAACATTTTGGAAATCCAAATATGCTATTCTCTCCCAGACTGTTCTTACCTATGGACTTCTTCAAGGACCTCTCCACAGTATGTTAGAGGCGTTCACTAGCTCTGCTATTGATTGCAGCGTCTAGCAGTTTCCCCCACAGAGAAGTCAGATTTAGTGGGCTGTAGTGCCTGAAATCCCTTCTGGATCTCATTTGAAAAACTGATGTCACATTTGTCATCTTCTATTCCCCTGATAGCCTGACTATATAGGGCATGTGCCCTCCAAATTCTTGTATCAAAAAGAGTGTGAAGTGCCACCTCCCACGGTAAAGCTTTTCACTCCCTCCCCCTGGCCAGTTGCTGGAATAACACAGTAAGTTTTTTGAGTAGTCATGTCCTTTTGCTCTAAGAAAGGCACACTAATCCAAGAAATCACCCTCCATCCCCAAAGCTAACTGTGAATTTTTATAGTATAATGCAGTATTTGGATTTCTGAGATCAGACAATTTTATTTCCCTCCTCCCTAATTCTGGAGTGGGTTGGTCAGTGCTGCTGCAGGAGCGATTAGAGTGGGTGAATGCAATCTCTGCAGACCTCTCCTGCCTGTGGCCGTGTGAGTGTAATGATTCATTGCCAATTTGGAGTCTGAACAGGCTCGCTGAACTTGGAGGCAGGCTGTCTAGCTCCCTCATCACATAAATTGAAAATATCTTTATACTCCAGTGGCACCTTCTTCTAAATGTCCTGAAATGTAAGAAAATAACATAAATCTATATCTTCGGCGATGTGGCAGGGATTTGCTAACGTTATTCTCATGGTTGCTGCTGCTTAGGGCAGGGGTCACTAGCTCTTTTTAACCGGTGACCTCAGAATGTTATTCTCTAGCAAAGGGCTGCATTGAAGACAGATAACACTGCACTTTGCACGTTTCTTGAGACACTAAAAACACTGTGTAGTTATACTGGCATCCCTTACAGATTAGACACAGCTTTTACACCAGGCACATGCTTATAACTGCATCTACACCAAGGAATTTGGCAGTAGAAAGATGCCATTTCAAAAGCTTGCTGCTAGCAGACATTACTGCACTGGGAAATGTTTTATAACCCCAGCCCAAAAGAGCCATAATTAGAGGTATTCTCAGCCTGTGCGTCACTGTACTGAAACCAAAGGGAAGCAGCACTGTGAAGCTGGAGGACGGATTGCTGCAGAAGAGGGTCTTCCTGGACTTCTCTACTCTTATCTCACCGCTTGACCTACCCTAAGAAATTGGCATTGTGAATTAAGAGGTAAAGTTGAAGAGAAGCAATAAAAGAAGTTCAGATATCTGGGCTTTCTGTTACTAACCATAGTACTGCAGCCATACCCAAAGTTTCTGCCTGGAAGCCCCGATCGGAGGAGCCGTAGCCCCACACGGGCAATGCAAGGTTTCAGTGAGGCTCTGACACCTCCCTGCCTAATGAAGGGCAGGGTATCGGAAGCAAACGGGCCTCCACTGTCCTCTCCTCTCTCGTTCATTCACATGAATTTTTAGTTATCTATTCATGATTCCTCCATTGTTATTCCTGTGTTGAGTCCTTTTGGTTTGTTTATTTTCCCCTTCTTTCTAGGCTGTCCCCAGCTCACCTCTCTCTTGAGTGCCGTCGGAGAGTTTATACTAGTGCTAAATTATCACAAAAATCTACACTATTCCTGTGGGATATCTTCAAATACTATCTGCTGTCTCTGTTGGTCTGCCGCCTTCATGTTTGCTGTGATAAAACAAACAGCAAGAGCACTACCACAGAATTCTCTAATTTGGGATTAAAACAATAGGTCAAAAATTATTTTAGGGGTGGATGAACTAGATGCTTTCATGCTGAAAAATATCACAATAATATCAAAACAGAGCTATGGATGTTCTCTAATTTAGTCTTTCAGATTAGGATCTTTTCTTTGTTCATGATTCCTCCTCATTGCTATTCATAGGCTTTCACAGTTCAGCCCCTGTTAGGACATCAGACTGAAGTAATGGGAAACAACAGCAGCACTGCATAAGGCCAAATCAAGAGACCGAGTTCCTGCTCAGTCACTGTAGCAAACATTCTTGCTCAGAACCTTATATTGCCAGCAAGACACTGGAGCAGTTTGATTTTACACTTAAATGGAAATTCTTTGAAGTTTAGAAGAAACTAATCTGTAACTTGTTTCAGAAAGGCAATGAAAATGGGTCGTTAAACCTGGGTGTATCAAATTCCAATTAGCATTAGCATGGACAATATAATTAAAAGGTAAATTAGCCATAATAGCATAGACTAGAACACTTTTTACAGTAACTAACGGTCAATTGAAACCATGTACTTTGGTTTCTTGGGTTGTCAATGATAAGTTGAAAGGACAGAATAAGAGCCTGTATCCATTCATCTTTGGACAGTAATGTGTTCTGCGAAGTTAAACATGAAGAGCGGCAGTGTGCTAGCCAGCCGCCAGCGGAAGAGACTAAGCGGGATTAAGGAAAGCCAAAGAGAAGACTCTAGAGCTGAAAAGTTGGTGGCCGAATTACGGATGTGGTGATATGGACACTATCTGTCCTACTCCAAGGTGCCAGTAGCAGTTTTGTGCTAATTAGAGAGGAGTTTGTTTAGGCTGCAGTGAGCTGCCTGGTATCAGACCTGACCTGGTGGCTCTGCCTGCAAACTTAAGTTGTAATAATAATATAATCATGGTGATGTTTTAAATGCAAATGAAGGACTTGGTAGCCAGTGAGATTTAGAAATCCCAGGGTGTTCGGTGCATAAGCAATAGAAAATGCTGGGAAAGTAAATATGTAATATACATAAATGTGGTAAAATGGCATAATTAGGATGATGACTTTTTGGAACTTTCTCCAGGGTGATATTTTTTAACACTGGGCTGTCCTCTTCTGCCAAAGGGTAAATAATACTCTGAGCAGAGGCATAGATAACAGGCTGCAACTGGTCTTGTCTTCTTGCAGCATTTTATGCATTGATGAAAGATAACCACCTTGACTTTAATAACAAAGGAATGTTAACTTCTGCCTTACTGTCTGGTGGGGTGAGCCTGTGGTTTAGTAACTTGCTACTAGAATTTGGAGAGATGAATGTTGGAGGGTAGAAGAGCACAGGTAGCCGCCCTCTGCTCTCAACCTGATCTGTCCATGCGGCACAGCCGAACATTGTCAGTGGCCCACACAGAGCTGGAGGATGTCCTCAGGCCCCTTCTTGTTGGACAACTTCAACGTTCCAAAGTGTTGGTTGTGTCCTGGACTGGCGGGGGTGTGGGGCAGAGCTGAAGATGAAATAGCCTTTTATTGTTCTACGTTGATTTTTAAAAAGACACAAATAGTTGATCTGCATTGGCAAGGGGGAAGCTCTTCTTGAACAGTCTCCTTTTGCCATGCTTTTGCAGTGTGCAGACATAGGAATCCACCCTTATAGCAGCTTTCCAGAGTGTTAAAAATCATTTAGAATATTATGTGTTAAGAAAAGCCATTTTCAGATGATCAGCTCTCACAGCATCAGACCTTCTTTTCCCTTGCTGTGTTTTTCACCATCTTAGCTTAATCTTCCTCTTCTATTAACTTTATATTGGCCAGCTGGGAACATGTACAGTTGAGAAAACAGTCAGCATCAACATAAAAAGGTTAATTAAAATGATTAACCTCACCAACAATTCCCTTATGGATAAATCCTATAGAATTTAATAGAAAGTGATACATTTACTATGTAGTATTTAAACTGTCAGAGAAAATTCCTTAGCAGGGAGGTAATTCCCTATTAAATTCTATAACTTTTTAGAGTATTCTCCACAGAACCTTATTGGATTCATCTGTATCAAATTCTACAGCATTTGGCATAAATGTTTCAATGCTAATAACTTCTAAAAAGAATTTTGCAGTGATGCAGGGATGTAGTTTGACGTAAGGCTTTTCAGAACCAAGGGGTTCTTTTTTAGGAATGACCTGCAATGGTGCAGCAGCGATGTTATATGATTTCTAAATGCAAAAAAAAGGTAAAACAAAATTACACCAAATCAACCTAACATGTAAGTAATGCTGCTTTTCCAGTTATGACTTAGGCTGAACTGATCCTGCCCATCGTGTAATCAGAAGTCCCTTGCCTACTGGAGCTGACAGGCAGAATTAGGGGAAGCACACACTTTAATGTGTTTTTTTATTTCTGTGATAGAAATGGAACTATGAAAATTCTATTAGGGCCAGCTGAGAGTTTTGCTTGATTTCTCTTTGTCTTTGCTCAGCTCATCTCCTTGAATGTAGTACCTTTCTCCCTGTGGAGAGGGGGGAATGGAGAGCGAAGCAATTGTTATTTGGGAGTGTCATGTGAATATAAAAGCTATAAAATGTTCAAGGTTTTAGTATACTTTGCACTTTTAAAATGTAAATGCTGGGGAAGATATCAAAATTGCTATGCAAGTCCTTTGTGAAATGTCTGCATAATGCTGAACTCTGTTACATCTGCTGTTTGTATAGCATTTCTCATGATAATTTTTCTCTGTCACTTAGCTCGTGATCTTTGTAGCAGCTGTGAGCTCCTAATGACTTTCCCTCTTAGGCAGGTTCTATACTGTTATTTTTAAAGCCTGAAGTACAAAGTAATTTGGCACTTCTCCGTATATCCTTGGGGGAAATTGGTTCTGTTTGGTTTCTGGGACTTGCAAAAGATTTGAATAAATATAGTTTCTTCCACAACTTTGTAAACTCCAAACATTGATATATTTTTCAAAAATGTGGTTTTAAACTAAGAATATTTATGCTAGAGATAAAAAGGGGGTTTGCTTTTTCAGGAAGATTGTGGTTAAATAGGTACAAAAAAAAATATCTTGGAGGTGGTATCGCACGTGAGTTTTAGTGATTCAGTTTGCAAGACAGTCTCTGAAGTGTGTAACTCTCTAGGACAGTCTGGCCAAGGGGAATAGCTGCTCTTCTCTAGGGTCAGAGAAAAGACCTCCATTGCTCCGTTTCAATAGCCCTGTATTCTGCTGTTGGACAGTGTAAGGAAGGGGTAGGTTAAGAACTAAAAAAATCAATGGGACTTAGGTATCCAATCTACAGCCTCAACTAGACAGAAATTTGCATCTCTAGCTTCATGAACACTTTGGCAAGCTGGCCTCTTTCTGCTTTGTAAATGTATGTATATGTGGTTACAACCTTGTATCTTTTTCACTATATTGTGGGCTGTTAATCAGTGTCCAAGCAGTGGTATTTAAAGCACTCACTGTTATCTTCAGAGATCTATTTTATTTATATTTTATAAAAGGCATCTCTCTGCAGAGAACTAACAAAAGGTCAGTGCCAAACTTAAATGTCAGAAACCCTGTTTTGAGAGGTTATAAGCAGATAAGTTGTCCAGCGGTCAAAGGGTTCTGTTGAAGTGGGTTTTGTGCTTAGTTTCTTGCACTGCACCGGCCACTCTTGCCTTTGAGGGACTCTGTCTTCCCTTCCCAAGAGGGGACAGAGTGAGGCATCACAGGAGATGCAGTCCAGAAGACAGATGGACTGCTGGTCAGAGGGGACAGTCGGCCCTCAGGGTGCCCAAAGTGCATCTGTCACCAAGTCTGTGGAGAGGAGCGTAACCACGCACCAGGGAGCAGGTAACACGGCTCAGTTTAAGCAGACCATGTCATACAGGACAATACTGAAGGACTTTGTGTTCAGTCCAACAATTAAGATATCGATATTTTAAACATGGTTTCTGTGAGCTGTTGCAAAAGGAGGTAAAGCTTAAATTTTTTGGACTGACACATTTTCTATTCAAATAATTTTTATGCCTAGGAAGTGCAGCGCTGTACGGCCGACATGAACATCACTGCAGAGCATTCCAACCACCCCGACAACAAGCACAAGAACAGATACATCAACATCCTAGCCTGTAAGTAAGCACAATGAATCAGCCCAAAAAGGTGCTCTCCTCTCACAGTGTGTCTGTGTGTGACTGGAAGAGGCAGGTGGCTTCGGGTTACGTTATTGCACAGTAATTAATAAATATGTGAAAGTGTGGCTGGGAGATCATTTCCCTACTAAAGGCAGTGGATGTTTTGACTTCTCTGGGGCCAGGATTTCACTCCAGCCTTTGTTTTAAAATATTTTGCAGTTTGATGGTCCAAGTGTAGTTTTAGAAGTGTCAGTTTGGTATGAAATTTTGTGGAGGAATAGCTGGGATAAATTGATGATCAAAGCTCTTCTGCCCGCTAATGTCTGAAAACTGGCCTAAGGGAAGTGCATGGTGGAGCAAAGAGTTTTATTGATGATCCCGGGGATTCCTTTGTAATCCCAAAGGTGCTAAATCTTACAGAGTGTATCTGCTGTATTTCAAACTGCTTCAGCTGTGTGTACGACTTGGACAAACAGTGATCTTTGTAGCACGGTGCAGGCTTTGCCTGTATTCCTCGTGAGAACTGCAAATCTGGACTCTGCTCTAGAATGCAGATTATTGCAGGTCTGGGATGGAAACGTGGTAACTTTATCCATATCGTTCTCTGATGTGGAACGAATGGCAGATGCAGCAGTCACTGTGGTTTAAGAACAAAGATGGAGAGCTGCTGATAAAAAGTTCACAATGTTCATAAACATTGCAATAAATCTTGAATGTTTTTGATGGCATAGGAAGGAAATGCATGTCTCTAACAGATTTTCAGTACTAATCAAGGTGCCGGCTGAGGACCAATTCCCAGACCTGTAAAAGACTTGCTGTGTGGCCTTGGGCAAGGGGATTCATTGCGGTTGTCCCAACTCTGATTTTAGACATAGATGTCTGGTCCCTCTAGGCACAGAGAGAGAAGTACCATTGGAGGAGAACTGGAGCAGGCACTCCAGTCCTCCAGATTGCTCCTGGAGGAACATGTCTCTCTCTTCACTGGTGCTCAAGAAGGCAACTAAAACCAGATTCTCCATGCTTAAAGTTAGCCCACGTGTCTCACCTCTGCATGTGTTGGAAGCACCACCCAGCCCAATGCTGCTGCCTAGGAGCAGGAGAAGGACTGCAATTTTTTTTTGATTTAAGCCGAAGTCAGGCATTTGGGTGGAACAAAAAGAGGAGCTAAAGAGCGTGACCTAAAGTCTGTCTTCTTGGTGTGATAAGGGTGGTGAAGGCGTGAGGACATTCACTCAGCTCCCAGAGCCAGTAGAGCTGTCTGAGCCCAGCACCGAGTGGAGGATAATGAGCTCAGACACCGAGCCAAGCCAAGGCAGCTTTACTGCCTGCGAGAGCTGAGCCGGTTTCTCCGCATGGTGTTACACAGCCCTGTGGGGTGCCCTGGCTCTTTGAATCATGTTACACTGTGTGATGTGTATGGTCCTAGAGATTGTGCTCCTGAGGCTCCAGTGTCCTTTAAAGAGAAGCTGGCCCAGCACAAACCACGTACTTTAAGGGATGCGAAGCCTGAGGACGTGCTACCATGAGCAGATGACCAAGAACAAGTACTCCCACCTCCCCCTTGACTCCAACCCAAGGCCAATTTTTTCCATGTATTAATAAGGGCTACTCCAATACCAAGGAAATGGGATGTTTACCTGCAGTTCTGCACTGTGTTTCCTTAATGCTTCTCTGCTCTGTTTTTTATCCTGCAGATGATCACAGCAGGGTGAAGCTAAGGCCTTTACCAGGAAAAGATTCTAAGCACAGTGACTACATTAATGCTAATTATGTCGATGTAAGTTGTTCGAATTGTTTTTTCTTCTCTAACTCTGAATCCTTCCACAAGGAGGAGGTATTGCCACTTGTGAAGTGGTCATGATTTCCAACTTCACCTGACAATTTTGCTACAAATTCCTCACTATTCTGAATGAGAAAGGCACCTTTCTTTGTTACCTTTAAAATATTAATATGTCTGCCACGATATTGCTTTCATCTCACTTGGCATTATGGTTTTCTTTGAAGGGTTACAACAAAGCAAAAGCCTACATTGCTACCCAGGGACCTTTAAAGTCTACCTTTGAAGATTTCTGGAGGATGATTTGGGAACAAAATACTGGAATCATTGTCATGATCACAAACCTGGTTGAAAAAGGAAGAGTAAGAGATTTTCTAGTTTGCTAGCAAAGTTAGCAAGTGTTGCTCCTTACCACCTCTCTGAATCACGTGGGCAGAATTTGTTTTTAAATGGTTTGGGATGATATATATTGATGTACAATATATAACTAACATAACAGAGGCATACATAGCTAGCCATGATTTTACTTTTTTAAAAAGCTCTAAACACAAATATAAAGAAGCAGCTCAAACCCTTAGCCAACCCACCCAACTATGTCTTTGTTCAGAGAAAATGTGATCAGTACTGGCCGTCAGAGAACAGCGAGGAGTATGGCAACATAATCGTCACGCTGAAGAGCACAAACATTCATGCCTGCTACACTGTGCGCCGCTTCACAGTCAGGAACACGAAGATGAAAAAGGTGAGTAAAGCTTTCACTGTTCTCATCCAGATGCCTTCTGGCTTGTGTAGGATGCAAGGCGCACAGGAGCAAAACTCAGCGTTTGCACAGGCAACTCGAAGTAGCAGGTGGATGGGAAATAAGTAAGCAAAGCCAGGATTACAAGGAACCTGGTGAAAGGTTTAGCCTGTATTTCTTTTTCTCAACTCACTGCTGCTTTGGTGTCACAGTTATTGCTGTTATTACCTGTTCCCACATGTATTTTTCCTTGAACTCTGTCTCCACCTAGCAGGAGGCAGAGCTGCAGATTTCTTCTGTTAGAGTCGAGCACTTCTTCAGCTGAGCAAGCCAGCAGGATTTGAGTGTCTTTCTATGCTTCTCTTCCCTAATCCTTCTTTTCTTTCTGCGCACACTTTGCACACAGGGTCAGAAAGGAAACCCCAAAGGGCGGCAGAACGAGAGAACAGTTATTCAGTATCACTACACTCAGTGGCCTGACATGGGTGTGCCGGAGTACGCTCTGCCTGTGCTAACCTTCGTTAGGAGATCCTCCGCAGCCAGAACCCCGGACATGGGACCAGTGGTGGTGCACTGCAGGTATGGTGGGTGTGATTAACTACTTCATGGCAAGCATACCCAGTGCACAGCGTGTGCTCTTACATGCCAGCTAAGACAAAGGCCGTAAGTTACTAACACAGAAGGCGTGTGCCAGCCCCATGGAGTGCAGGTATACATAAGTTTGCTTTGCCTACATCTTACGACAGCTCCAATGCAAAAGCTTCCCAGCTGCATTAGCGAAACCCTGTGTCATGATACTGAGCTGCTGAGCGTTGCACTGATGTGGTTGTGCAGTTCCTTGTTCGAAGCTTGTTTGTAGCCTGCCCATTCAGTGCGTGGGCAGGGCAGGACTACCTCTGCTGGCAACAAACCACGTGAATAGACAGACACCTGGGCATGTGATTGCCACCGAACCACACTCACATTCACCAGCGCTTGCAGTCAACAGAGGATTTCCCTTAAATGAGTTAAGGGATGTGGTCTTCACCACTGTGTGTGAGGGGGCTGTACAACACTGTAGCGAAGAGGAAAGGATGATGGAGGTTAGAGCTCCTTCCTGAGCAGAAATTGAGAAGCTCTGAAGAGTTCCCCTCTCTGCCCTCTCTGTTGGGCCCGAGACCACCCTCCTCACCTTCAAGGAGTCTTGCCTCCACAGGATTAGCCCCCTCTTATGCCTTTCCGTAGTGCTGGTACCACTGGCATTTCCAGAGCAGGCTTACAGCTCCGCTGTGAAGCTTAAGCCTTACCTCAAGGCTGAAGCCAACCAGGGCAGCCCCACAGCCTGGAGCAACCTCGGTGGTCCGCAATAGCAGCAGTTTGGCATAGGGTGGATCTCTATATGGCTTCTTCTAGCCAACACCAGTAACAACAGCAGTGGAGACAGGACAGCCAAGTGTCAGATTGTGAAATATATACCTGGTAAAATTCCCAGAAACCCAAAATATTTTGTTTAGAAACTTTCATGGTTGGGGCTAGCAGGGAAATGCAAGTCTGTGTACAGGAGTATTTGCTTAGTTCTGTTCTGCTGTTGTGAACATTTACTTTGGTCCAGCTGTATTACATGGGTTTCTCTTATGTCTTCTATAGTGCTGGTGTTGGCAGAACTGGTACCTACATTGTGATAGACAGTATGCTGCAACAGATAAAAGACAAAAGCACAGTTAATGTCCTGGGTTTCCTGAAACATATCAGGACACAGCGCAACTACCTCGTCCAGACAGAGGTAAAGATTGCAGTGGGGTTGAATTTAAAGCCATGTTCATTTTCATGTTGTAATCAAAAAGAAAATGGATTTTTCAGTTATATCCCTGTAAAAACTGAATATATCACCAGGCATTTTTTTGCACTGGAATGTCTCTCTTTTTCTAGACCAAAACCTTTAGATTTTGCTTTGGCTTATTCAGTTGTACGTGCTACACTTGTAAATGTTTATTCTGGACTTGGCAGTATTTGCATGGGTGACTTGTTTTGCGTACCCTTTCCTTTAGCGTGCTCTACCCCTCAGTTAAAGCCAGCTGTTTAGTTTATTCCAAGTGCCTACGTGACATGCTGTTGTTTTTCTAGGAGCAGTACATTTTTATTCATGATGCCTTGTTGGAAGCCATCCTTGGGAAGGAGACTGAAGTATCTGCAAACCAGCTGCACAGTTATGTCAATAGCATCCTCATACCTGGCATAGGAGGGAAGACACGACTAGAAAAACAGTTCAAGGTAAGGCTTATCACTGCCATCCAGGGGGACTTAATTTCCCTACTCTCTTTTGTATGGCCTGTCTTCACTGTCAGTTGTCATAGATAAGGAACCAAACCAGAACACTTGATTAGCCCAGCACAGCATCTTGACAAGTTTGGTGCTCAACAGTCTTAGCTACACTGCTGGAAATCAGTGCTAACACTCTTGAAGTCAGAGGTGAGAAGAGGGACACCAACACTGGTTTGGAGTGTGCTGCTGGTCTCCCTGTTCCCAAGGGGGTTTGGATGCTCCTGAGTCTGTGGTTAGTTTGGCTGGAAGTCTTCCTCCAAACTGTGGCTCTCATGCATATATATGGAGAAAGACATGAAATGAGGTTCTTAGTACCACCTACTATTTCAGCACTGGATAAAGAATTAAAAATGTTTTAAGACCAGGAAACACAATATGCCTTTCTCATTGCTAATAACTATGCTTGCTGCTTTTCCCTGCTATGTCACCATTGCTTTCATCCTGGCCAAAGTAAATTTTTTTTTGCCCAGATCTCCAGTTTGAAACCTAAGATTTTCTGATTACATTTTATTTGAATGCATTTAAAAATATTTTGTGAGACTATGTATCATAAGATTATACGTGACATCTGTTTTCACAGCTAAACTCAGTTAATAACTACCTAAGGAACTGAAACTGTTAAATTATACCAGGTGCCAAGTTATTAAAAAATGAACAGGCTCTTCTCTGCCTTCGCTTGTAGAAATCTCAGTACTTCTCCATCAGTCAAGACATTCCAGATGCTTAATTACTAAATTAAAGAAACAAGCGCAAGTGTGCATACACACACTAAATGCAGCAGGAGAAAAGATTTCTTATTTTAAAAAAAGTGTTGCACTTTTACAAACAATACTAAATTATATGCATAAAGATGTTTTCTGATGACTCGTGGCAAAATTTCAAAAACTTAAGTGCCATTTTCAGAAATTACTTTCTCCGCCAATGTTGCACAGGTATTTAGAAATGCCATAACTTCTAATGGGTCTTATGCCAGTACATAGATGAGTTGAGTGCTCTCTTGTTTAGAGTGCATTTGAAACTGGGACGTGACCAGCAGCAATTATTAAATCTTTCTCTTGTTTCTGCTGCTACCACAGAGCCAGCAGAAAATAACTTGTGCTCATGCCCTGGTACAGTAGCTTACATTCAACCATCTCAGAGTAAAATTACTCTGAGTAATAAGTTACTAGCGCAGGAGATGAAAGAGCCACCTTTACCCTCTTTGCTCTGGTAGAGTTTCCCCATACACTGGGGAAACACTCAAATACAAATGTGCCTCCCTGACTTTTCTTTGTGCCTCATAAGCAGCCCAGAATGAACTTGGCAGACCAGAGAATGTAACCCACAGCCTCGGATCTCAGATGCCGGCGTGGTGGGTTCCCCAAAGGCCTGGCAGAAAAAGACATGCTGCAGGAATGATCTGGCTTTTTATTTTAGAAGAAAACATAAAAGTTTTGTTGTTGTTTTATTTTGCTAGCATTTCTTCCTTGAGAGCTGCTTCTGACTGAACATATCTGCAAGTCTTTGAAATGTATTCTCAAAGATAACTAAACGTAGTGTTCTGTGAAAATACATTTTGATGGAACTCCATTTTCAGGATGTTTCGAAGCTGAGAGCTGCAGAGATCTTTTTATCCATTAAACATGTTGTATGAAAAGGATGATTTCCATTGGCATCTTGAGTACTTTAAACAAGTTTAACAATGCAGTTTATTCTTCTACTGATGCGTCTTCGCAGGAGTTGGCAAAGAAACCTCCTCTCTTCATTTAGAGCGCTGTGAGGACTGACTTACTACTTTATTCTCTTTCAGCTGGTTACGCAGTGTAATGCAAAATACGTGGAATGCTTCAGTGCTCAGAAAGACTGCAACAAAGAGAAGAACAGGAACTCATCAGTCGTGCCATGTAAGATCACATCTTCGGTTTGATTACTGCCTAGCATAACTTTTTGTACTGAATTCTCCCGGTATTATGCATGAAAAGGCATAGCCACTAGGAAGGAGAAATGCAGTCTTTTGTTCAGACCAAGCTGTCTTGTCTTTCGGAATTACCCTGATGAAACTGAACAAAAGAAAATAGTTACAGTGTCAGCCAGATATACTGTCCAAGTGAAATGTTAATTTGAAGTGCTTAAGAATTTGAATAATTAGGTAGGGGATAAATCTATGGAATACTGAGAGAATTACTTTGATACCGCTCCCAGCTCAGGTGAGATCTCCCAGCGTGATTGGCGCAAGTTGTTTGTAATTCAGCTACTACGTTCAATTTCTGTGTGTGAGCCTTCCCCAGATTAGAGGGTATTTAGTGCCCGAGGACAGTTTCACAGTCATTAATATGGAATCTGTGCACGGTTGCCAAGCACTATGAATTTGCACCAGACCAAGCATGGGCACAGGGTCATTCCCATCACATTACTCAGAGTACAGGACATACAGGACAGATGATAGCCAAGCTAGCACAAAGAAGTAATGGCACAGATACAGTCCATCGTGAAGTTTGTTAATAAAAAGGGAAGTCATCAGGATATATCTTAAAAACAAATGTGAACGGGGCAGAAATAGTCTGTATGGCTTTGCACTTTGTGTCACGTAGCTGCAGTGATTTCAGTTTGGCGCTTGGGGCCAGTCAGCTGGTTTGAGAATGTTGTTGAACCCAGCCCTCAAACACGGAGAAGCGTAGATCTGCTGAAGAACGCGCACACGCTTCTGGGTGGTTACCTGTTAGGGAAGGGTTTTGTCTCTGGAGGTTCTCTCACCCTCCAGCTGGGAGTAGTGAGTGATGGTAGTGCTACGGAGTGGTAGGGAAAACAAAATAAATCAGCTGGGTTTGTGTGCTGCTGGAGACAAATGGAACACTACAGTCAAGAATTACCTGAAATCCCCTGTTATCACTGCATATACTGTTATTTGGTAATTCAGCCTGCTGTGAAAATCTTTGCTATAGTAAAATTTGATTCCTGAAATTACTTTGTCCTTGTGGGAATATTGTGCAACATTCTCTTTTATATCCTGTGTTAGCAGGCGATGCTTTAACGCAGTTAAAGTGCTGGCCTGCTCCTGCGGGAGATGGGAGCTGCACAGTGTTTGGTTTGTTAACGTCTGAGAAATTCTTACGTTCTGCATTGTGCCATGACCAGACTTTGTTTTTTTTTTTTTTTTTTCCCCTGTTTTTTTTTTTTTAATCTTATAGCTGAGCGTGCTAGAGTGGGCTTGGCACCACTGCCTGGAATGAAGGGAACAGATTACATTAATGCCTCTTATATCATGGTGAGGAAGCCAACACCTAATTACAAAGTAAAATCAATTTTAAGGTGCTAAATACCAGATGCCTATAATTGTCTTAATTCTGTATGTAATGGCTGTGTATTAACAGATGAGCTTTTAACACCTTCCCCATAATGTAAAGCTATTAACTGTGTTTTATTAAAGATTGTTGCCTAAAAAAATTAAATACAAGATGCATTTAGATGGAATGTGTATCCATGAGATACAGTCAAATAAATACTGGGATTTAGAGTAAATGAAAACAACAGGGACTCTGCAGAATGGAAATGGAGTTATAAAATTATAGTCTGTGTGAAAATATTGTGGAATAAAATGAAGTAGGGTCATTATGTGTCCCCAAAGATGAAATTAATGCTTTAAAAGTATTGAAGGCAGTAAGTAACTGTGTGGTTTCTTTTGCTGCAAAAGGGCTACTACAGGAGTAACGAGTTCATCATAACCCAACATCCACTGCCACATACAACTAAAGATTTCTGGCGAATGATCTGGGACCACAATGCACAGATCATCGTCATGCTGCCAGACAACCAGAGCCTGGTGAGTCAAACGCGTCCCTCCGTGCGCGGCACCGCAGTCACTTAGCCCCGCTGGGCACCAGCGTAGGGTCACTTAGTTGCATGCTATGGCTATTTTCTGGTTGAAAGCAAAGCCAATTTTTGAGCCACCTTCTCAGACTTTGCCATAAGCTTGTTACAAAAAGACAAGCTCTGAGATGTGGGGCCTGGTTTTTTGTTCTCCCCTTCTGCCCTCACCCTTGGGAAAGACATCCTGAGCTGGATGGACCGCAGTGCTCACAGGCAGCACGCCAATGATGACGACCTCTGCAAAGCTCCTAAGGGCTGCCTGGCTGGTGGGGTGCAAGGCACTGAGGTTACTGGGTGGCCAGGGCCGTGGGTAAGGACTCTGAGAGGAGCAGAAATATGAAGCAGGGACAGTAGGCTACTTGCTTTTTTGCCCGGGGGGCTTCAGGCTGAGGCTGTGCAAGGCTACGGCTATGAAAGGTTACAAATGCTATTTTTGATGAAAGTAAAAAGCAAACATGTACGTTAATTTAAGTGGAAATAATGAGACAGAGAGAGAAGGAGACACAGGTGAAGTGCTAATCACTACTTCCAGATTTACTAGCATGTCTCAAGAGGGCACGTTGAAAAGGATTAAGAACTAAACGGTTCGGTTTTTCATGCACGCATCACTGAGGTGAATAGACGATCGTAGCTGAGAGTGGGAGAGAAACCGCCTTCATTACAGCAGGAAAATAGCAGTCATGAGGGGCTACTAAAGAGGCAGCAGTCGATACGCTTCCTGTGTGCGGCGCGATGAAAGGGATTGCAGGCACTGCAAGGCGAAGAGCGTTCAGAGAAATCCGATCGAATCAGAAAGCACTAATGAAATGAAAGTGTGTCAGGTGGAAATGAAGAGGCTGATCTTGTCTTTACAAGTACATGAAATAGCTCTGCAGAACAATAGCGATTAAAGGGTAAAGGAGGACCGCTGGACTCGGCCACATCTTTTGCAAGGATGCCTGGTCCCTGCTTTCACCTTCACCATTCCCAGGGTGGAGGTTGGCCGGTAGGGCAGCAGCATCCGTGCATTGGCTCTGTGTTTGTTGTGGGTTGTTGGTTGGCAAGGAGGGGTGGCACGGGACTGAGACTGTGTCAAGGTGCTGAATGTGTAATGCCAAAGGATGAGATGATAATGCATACTACTGCTGCACGAGGACCTGTCACTTGGCAGGACAGGTCACTTCCCCGGCGTTCAGCAATATTACGATGCTTGCTGGCATCTCTGCACGCTGAGGGCAGAATTTTCAAAGCACTCAGAGGACCTAGGACCCTAAGTCCCCTTTTCAGAATAAAGATTTAAGGCCCAAATCTCACCAGTATCTTGCACATCATGTGCCTCAAGGCTCCAGGCCCACAGAAATAAGCCTGGTTTTAGAGACATGCTCATGGCCGCAGCGGGATGAAGTGGGCTTGTAGCTCATGTTTTCTCATGAGTAAAACATGGGTTGTTCAGAGAGGCAGCCGCGCAGTGCCATGCATGCTGACAGGGTAGCTTCTGTGCTTAAGCTGCAGGGACAGTAGATCCCTGAAGCCAGGAGGAGAAACAAGCTTTGCATGTATGTGATGACAGAGCCTAATTTCTTTTCTCTGCAGTGAATTAGGAATGCACAGTTATTTTTTAAAGAATAGCTTTGACAGTATTTTATCTACGCCCTGTCAGTTAGGCTACTTCAGCACTGAGCTTCTTCCACCATTCACAGTCTCACTGAGATTTTATAGTGTCCCTTCAGTAGAGGAGTTTTGCTGGAGAATTTGCATTAAGTTAAGCCAGTGTTTTTTTTGAAGGCTAAGAATATTTGGGTTTCTTCCTTTCTCCTCACTCCTCCTCTCGCTCCTAAAAATTCAACCCCTACAGAAGTATCCATCAGTCTTCTACCTAGACCTGATCCACAGACCTACTGATACCCTTGAGTTTTGGACTAGACCACAATAAATACAAATTAAAAATAAAAGGCAATTAATTTTTAAAGGTCAATGAATTTTTTTCTAAACAGGTATCTGACTTTCCTGCAAAACTGTGTAGGCAGGAGGTAATAAAGCCTGGGATACAATACAAAGGTTAAGTATGAGCGAGCTAAGATACCCATTTCCCTATGAAACCAATTAGAAAGCAGACGTTACCTGTTTGGACACACAAAGGAAGGATCTGGCAGGCTTACTGCCTACTGTAATACTGAATCTGGTTTAGACAGAAATGTTTTTTAAAGGTCCACTCCTGATCGTCTCTATTTATCAAACCAATTTTTTGATCCACTGGATTTTTCAGTCAGACACAAGTTATCTGAAAGGCTGCAGTAGTGTGTTGTTTCGTTCCTCCAGGCAGAAGATGAGTTTGTGTACTGGCCAAGTCGCGAGGAATCCATGAACTGTGAGGCCTTTACTGTGACCCTTATCAGCAAAGACAGGCTGTGCCTCTCTAACGAAGAGCAAATTATCATCCATGACTTTATCCTTGAAGCTACCCAGGTAAAATAAAACTCAAAATGTGGGTCTTGGCTTTTCCCCAAAATGTTATTGATGTCATTTAAATATGGAAGAAGAACGGTTCAGGAACAGTTCTGAAAAGGATTTACTTGTAAATGCATGTGCATGCACATTGCTCACAGGGGACAGGTATTCTTGTTGGCTCCTTCTCCCTCTCACATCTTCTACTTCCAGGTAGATTCCTCTAGCTAGTGAGACCGTAGTATTGATTGTTTTTCTTATTTGAAAGTGAGGACATTGGTTTTTCATTTTTAAATCATACAAGTAGATTGAATTATACTTCGTAAAGTACACCAAGATTTATTGTCCTATTTCTGCTTATAAAATTCACCATTTATAGTTTAATTGTTTGGGGGTCTAATTTGCTATCGGAATTGCAGCTGGATTTTGCTGCAAAACATTAGTTTGCAAGCCCTTTTAAATTTGAATTCCTTGGTTGCTCTCCTCGTTTGACTTTTGAGCTGTAAGGGCTCCAAGAGAAGGTTTATATGGATATGAGCCCTGAACTCAAATACAAAACCTATCAGTTAAACATTTTGTTAAAGTTGTATTATTTTAGCGCATTCACTGTTACAGGGATACTAGAGCTGTGCGTCTGTCTTCTTCATTCTATATAAGCTCTTTGGAAGAAGAAGGTATCTCTTCAGTTTGTCGTGAGGCTCCTCCCTCTTTCTACCTGGAGTGGATAAATGTGAAACTAAAGCAGCTAATGCCCAGGCTGGTTTTTCATTGCAGGATGACTACGTTCTGGAAGTCCGCCACTTTCAGTGTCCTAAATGGCCAAACCCAGATGCTCCCATAAGCAGTACCTTTGAACTTATCAATGTAATCAAGGAAGAGGCCTTAACAAGGGATGGCCCCACCATAGTTCATGATGAGTATGTCATCTCTTTTCTCCCATTTATGTGCAGGTTGTACAAGGAGTTACTCAGCTACAGGACACTTGTTAGGATTGATGTCCATTCTTGCATGGAGCGGATGGGATTTAGTGGTCTAGGGAACAGGATCAGAATATTTAAACTTCCAGGGATGAGGTTTCAGTTAGCGTCTGAGGCCAAATACATTTTGCTTAGTGTCATTTTTATGTTGGTTGTAGTCTTAGGTGGACTCAGAAAGTGAAGCTGTGTTTGCTTTGTAATCATTTTGGGTTCTTCTGCACCTGGAATTATCCCAAACAAATCCTACAACCTGTTTCAGAATCCAGCAGAGCCCTGGTTTAGATAAGGCTCTGAGCAGCCCAATACGGGCTTATGGAAACCAGTTTCAAAACAGCCCTGAGCTCTTGTCTAACAGCTCAGGTTTAATATGCCACGTAAGACAGAACAAGCTCGGCTCAGCTGTGTCCCAGGATGAGCAACAGAAGTATCTTGTGACAAAGGGCCCAGGTTTTCTGAGAGCAGATTTATTTTTCCTCCTCCTGCTTCCCCAAAAACATTCCAAGGGGCCCATATGGTGCCAAGTGGGAGGGAGGGAGCTCACTAACACAGGGCTGGCATGCCCCAACACTCGTCTCTTTTGTAGTGCAGTGGTGAGCATTGTCTTGCCAGCTATGCTTGAATACCCAATTATAAAGGGTGCTAAATATTGCATTGCATATTATTACTTTGCACACATTATGGAGCCGCAAAATACCATTATAGTGAAGCTGGAGCCTGGGTCTAACAGGATCTCTTTGGAGGGACTGTTTCCTGGCGGGCAGAGCGCTTCCCAGAGTCATTCTGCTGTTAAAATCCCAAGGAAGCCCAGTTTCTGACACTGCTTGAGTTGCTCTTAGAGCAAACACCAAGCCAGCATAAACAACTGCTATACCTGCAACCCCCCCCCACTCAAGTCCGTTAGACCTTTTGTCATTGCTACAAAGCAGAGTCAGCGCGAAGGTCTTGGAAATCTTCACCTTTTGTGCAAAAACTTTACCACCATACTCTGGTATTTCACTGGTCAGATCGGCCTCTGCGCTGACGTGCGATTGCATGCTGGTATCTGCTGTTGCTGAAAGAGCTTTCACTCCGCATTGGTGTGTTGCTGCTGCAACAGGTTTTTCCCAACAGACTCCTGCAAATGGTGCCCTGGGCTGCAGCAAGTAGTTTTTCTCCCACCGTCTCCTGCCTTGCTAATGCACAGTGTAAGCTCTGTTGCCTTTTGCCAGCACTGATTAATTCCAGGCTAGTTTTAATATTCATGCTTTGGGTAGTCTGAAGTGAGGTTTTGCTACTCTTGCAGTATTTAAGATTATGTTTTACGAAATTAGAACCATTATTGATTTGGGCATTTCATGCTAGACCAAAAAAAAAAAAAAATCAAAATCACATTCCTAACAGTGCTGAGTCATTCTTTCCGTAAATTGCTTTTTTGGTTTATTTGTCATATTCAATGATTTTATTTTTATGCCTAATAGATAATGTGGATTCTGCTTTTCATTGGAGCCTAAGCAAATGTAGCTGAAAATGAAAATTTCCCTTTACTACATGCAACAACTACATCACATAATCCACTAATAATTACAACTGCAGATTAATTCCAAATATATGAATTCGCAGATACTAAGTGCATGTGGTATTTAGGAAGTACATGGTGGGATGAACTCAATAACAACATTTCAAAGAAGTTCAGAAATTCCAACTCAAGGCAGTTGTCAAGATTTTTAAATATAACTGCCCATATGTAGGCAACTAGATAAAGATTTGCTGCATAATTTTCCGAGAGAAAAGCCTTCAGATTGTTGGGAGCTGGAGGTTATCAGCCCAAGTAAAAATGAGGCCATTAGACCCTCAGAGGCATTTAGTTGTGTCCCATCAGGCACAAGCATTGGCCACTTGTCCACTGTCCCTGTAGCTGATCAGTCACGGCCATCTCTATAGTTCTGCAGAAGCTCTGCTGCTTCTTCTATAGACTTTTCATCAAATAGAGCAGATCTATTGTGTTCTGATTTCTGTTTCCCATTTCTAGCCAAATTGATTTTGCAAAAATCATACGAAATCAAGTCAGCATATGTCTTGATTTCCACAGGAAAGTTGTAAAAAATCCTAGTGGTAATCTTATGATACCAGATGGCGTTGCAGCACTTGCCGATTATTTAAGTTTCCATGTACAGCTCTCCAAACGGTTTACAGAGCAAGTCAGCACCAATGTCCCCTTTTACAGGTGGGGACATTTAGACACAGACCTTCTCAAAGTCACAGACCAAACCCATAGCAAAGCCAGTCTCCTGTGTACTGGGAGAGCAGAGGACAGCTGAGGCTCCTCAGAAGCAGTTGTGAGCCCCTGTTGCTTAGGATCCTCTATCCCATGCCCCGCAACTGCACGCACGATTCAAGAACACGCACAGATTTAGCAGCAGTAAGATTTCTACCTGACCAGTATCTCAAGGACACATTGATTCGTGCTCCTGATGAATAACTGTTGCTCGGGTTCTTATTAAATGACAGCACAGCTCAACTCTTCAGAATCCATAATGTCTCTGGGGTGCCCAACTCAGGGATGTTGCCTTTTGCCGATGAATCAGACCTAAGGAAGACTTTGAGATGTGCCCCATTTATTTGTGAGCACCTCATATCCGTGTTAGTTTTCTATAATTGTCAGATGTGGAGGAAGAGGCAAATTCTCATTTCTTTCTAATCGTTTATGTTTTGCTTGAGCTCCCACTAATGAATTTAAAATACACTCAGCTATAATGCAGGTGCTTTCAGTACATGTGGCATGTGAGAACTGATTTCAGTGTTATACTCTCCGGGCTGGGTGCTTTTAAATGGCTCACGTTCCTCTGCTGATATAGTTCTTCGTACTGAATACTGCAGATATCCTGAGATGACTGGTGTACCATCAAATTTCTTCTATAAATGAAAATGACTAAAAATTAGCCAGTATAAAACAAGAATTTAATAGATACAAAGATGAACTACAGTAATCAAATAAGACTATATCAACATTTTCATGGCTCTGTGTCGGTGCGCAGGTATGTTTCTGAGTATCTTATCATTTTGGTGTGTTTTTTCAGGTATGGAGCTGTGTCAGCGGGAACGCTATGTGCCCTTACCACTCTGTCCCAGCAGCTGGAGAATGAAAATGCTGTCGATGTTTTCCAGGTGGCAAAGATGATAAATCTTATGCGGCCCGGAGTATTTACAGACATTGTAAGTCTTTAAATGGAATATAAATGGATAGTTTACAAGGTTTTCATCTGAGACCAAAAGCATGAACTAAAACACGCATTCTGTATGTTATCAAGCCCTACTGCATCTGCTACCAAGCAGAATTTGCATTTGGGCTTTTTTTGTATAGTTGTCACTTTTTATAAACCTCAAACCCACACCATTTGCAGTTAAGCGTATTTCTCATACAGTTAGGGGGCCACCGTACAGGCAGCCCTAGCAGAGAAGGACCTTTCGGCTTGTCATCGTCCCCCTGCCAGCCCTGTAAGTTAAGCGGTGCTATTTAAACCTGGCACGTTGTGATCTGAAGGGATGCAGCAGGGCAGGTAGAGCTGCAGGGGGATAAAGCTGCAAGAGAGCGGCTCTTCGCTCAGTGCGCAGCGAGAGCAGCACCCTTGGCTCGGTGTGCATGGCTCTGCCGGTACGAGGGAACAACCTGGGGCTGAGCTCTGGGCTCAGGTTTTGTCCTGCCCTCCTGTAGTGTTTAATAATATATCAGGAATAATACAACCTACCCCAAACTGGAATTTTGGGTTGACAAGGTTAAACTAGATTAACAGAGGTAATTGCTCTCTAAGTCTTTTTCTTTGCTATATGTACGCTTCTAGTGATGAATATCCATGACCTTCCCTGGAAATGCCAAATTTAAGTGCCACTGGCTTATGTACACTGAAAGGATTGAAATAACTTATCTTTTCTTTTCCAGGAACAGTACCAGTTTCTTTATAAGGCAATGCTAAGCTTGGTCAGCACTAAGGAAAATGGAAACGGTCCCATGACACTGGACAAAAACGGTGCTGTGATGGCCAGTGACGAATCTGATCCCGCAGAAAGCATGGAGTCTCTTGTCTAATTGGAAACCTGAAAAGGCACTTAATTTGTAGAACTTCTGAAGACTGAGTGAACTTTTTTGAGGCCTTTTTTGCCAGACTCTAGGTTATACAATAACCCAATTACTTTTTTACACTGATAAAAGTTTTGATATTTATTTTTTGCCATTTTATGTCTTAATGGTATCCTACTGAGCATTTGCACCTCTGTTTATTTCACACAGTGAAACGCAATTTTATCTAGTTTGCACTATATGATCAGTGTTACTGCCTATAATATTCTAATACAAGACAAGCCCTGATGTGACATTCCATGACAACAAACATACGCTTTTTTCTGTTTTGTTTAAATGCAGTGAAGTTTTGCTAACTACAGTGACCCTCAAATCTTAAATCTTGAATGCTAGGCCAGATGGATTCTTTCTACGACAGATACTGTACCCCTTCATACCATATTTATTATTTTAATGATCATGTCACAGTTTTGGTAACGGTATTCCGCATTCCAGTGGAGTGGATGAGCAGTGTTCATCCTTTCTTGGCAAAACGTGGCAGGTGATTATTAGCTACAGTGAAGGTGTAATAGCCTTGTGGAGCTGAAACAATTATTTCTGTATTGTTTCAAATTGCTGTTTTGTACACTTACAGGCCTAAGACTTGCTTCACATGGAATATATAAATTACATACTATATAATTATAAATTAGATGCAATTCATATGTGGGACGCAGTGATAGGTTTTAAATTTACAATTTCCAAGTTTCCCCATGTATTCAGAAAAACATTGATTTTAGTTTTTAACCAGCCCTATGATGGGAAAGTATTTTGGTTTTATTCTCATCAGAGCCAATACAGTGAGAAATCTACTACAACCCCAAATCAGACCTGTTTTCAGATATATTGAAGGTAGCAATATTTTACATTACTAAGCTATTCAATATCTTAAACACATTAATTTCCTTACTATTTCTTGAATATGACCTCACACCTAATGGTATGTTACATGATGACAGGCGTTTCTTAATTTCATAACTGTTAGATGCCATTTTTACAGGTGTGTAATTTTCATACTTTAGTGCTAAAACATAAAGTACTGATCCATATTTACTGGTGAAGCAAACTAATAAAAAAAACTACCTATAAAGTTACATTCTCCCTCTTTTTTTTGCCAGACTAATTCTTTAGCACAAACCTAGCTTATTGTGTTTTCCCTCCCACCAATAAAATGGTTTCCCCCAGATTATATAAATAATTGAATTATTGTTTGGAGCATTTAAGTATACATCCTCACTGGCTCCCTTTTCCTTTGTATTTGGTCGCAATTCAACAAGGTCCATCCCTATTTAACAAAAGAAGTAAGCACATACTTAATTCTCCTGAAAATTAATGCTAATCGTGTCCTTCATAGCTCTGCTGAGTAGGGAGGGGTTGTTGAATCTGCCTTGAAAAGGAAATTGTCATTTCAGCCATCCTGACCTTTGGTATACAGTTAAAGGCACTATCCCTTATATATGGCATTAGTTTCTTTACGTCTAAATTTCAACCGCACAAAACATGCATTGTAATTTTTCAGGACTTGTCAAAATGTTGCAGCATATTTTTCATTTAAATATAAACCTATTAATTTCTGCCAGTCCAATCTTGCTGAAATATAGACATTTGGCAAGGCAAAACCCACTTCTTTTGTCGGAGGGGAGGGCAGGGAGGAAGCTTAGCGAAGAGGAAGGTTCTGTGCATTTTCACACGCAAGGAAGCTGAAAGCGAACTGCTTGAAACTGTACTGAGAGCAGGTATTTTCATTCAGAACCTCACGAGGTCCAAGCTGATACGGCCTCACTGAGCAGAGGAGCTATGCAAACTGGTATGTGCTAACATCTGGCCTTTTATTTTTAATAAGGGAAAGATTTCTTAGTATGGACACACTTGATTAATTCAACACCAAAGTATTTAAGAATTCATCAGCAACCTTTTACATAGTTACCTTTTACTTCTCAGTTTGTTGAATCCCTCCGTACAAGTGATCCAAATAACTACTAATGCTGAACAGTGTAATATATCCATGGTTTCAGTAAGGAAATCCCATGTCCAGCACCAGCTAGTCCAAATAAAAAATGTGCAAAACATTTCAAAAGGTTGCTTTGTAGTTTGCATCCCCTTTGCACTGGGACAACCCAGCACCGAGGAGGGAGTCAGTTAATGTCTGGTAGGAGTTAAGACTGGCCTTTCAGTCGCTACAGCCCGGTAACAAGAATTAAGTAAATTTTCAAGTACTGCTGCCTGCAAGGGCTGGAAGGTTTTGCTGAGGGTCTGCGGGCCAGCGTGCATCTGCATTAGAGGCTGGGGAGCCCCCTCTTGCGCCCCCAGTAGTGATCCTGGCCTCAGGCAATTCCGGCTGGTAGCACAAAGGCACTCTGATGAGTTGGATCAGTTCCATCTGAAGTGTTTAAGTTCCTGGGGAGGTGTAGGGAGAAGTTAAGAATTCAAACCCTGACAAGAGCTAAGTGACAGAAAGATTACTGCAGGCATCAAGAGGGTTGGATTTGTTCAGTGCTTTCAGCTGATTACTTTTCATTTCACTGGCATGATGGAAGATAACTGTGGTTCGTGACACCCTGCCTGAATATCCTTGGTTTAATCCCTTACCTTCTCACAAGTTTTAAAAATCAACGGAAGAAGGCTGTGGGGGTTGAACTTTGGTAGATGCTTTGGAAATCCATGCATTTGCATTGGCATTTTCCCACACCTGAAATACTTGCTTGGTGTTTAATCCATGGGGAAATAATTTACACTGATGTTCTGTGAGTTCTCCATGGACTTCTTCTTACGGGGGCTGAAGCCGTGTGTTAAGTGCTGTGCTGACAGGCAGATAGCCAATAGATGGTAATGATGCGTTAGGCTTGGAGTAGATGAAGCTAGGAATTGCTTGTGAAGGTCAGGATTGAGAACGCGTAAGAGCCAAATCTATCCTGCTGTAAGCAGCTGCAGTTCTGCTCTCATACGTGGATTTGCACCTCTTTCCCTGGGACTGAGCGAGACTGGCAGAAGGAGCGAGTGTGCGTTCAGAGGTCTGCACTCGTAGAGCTCCGCTGAGATGCTCTCGTGAGGCTTTCTGGCCAAAGTCCCACTCCATGCACCGCAACCTTGCTTTTGCCACACCAACCGCCCCCACCGCTGTAACCACTTCTTGGCATTCGGTCGGGATGTCTTTCAAACATCAGAAGTTCCCAGACAATGAGCAGGCCTGCAAATTAAGAGAACCTGAGTGTATCCCGTCGCTATAAAATGTGGTCCTCAGCACCAGCCCTGAGAAATAAGGAAATAAAGGACTGAAGTAAATGTGCATGTGTGTGTCTACATTTAGAAAATATTATTTCTCCATGTCTTGCATGGGTACTGCGCCCACAGACCATGCGAAAGACATAAAAGATGTGTTGAGCCCATAAGAGCAGCCAAGCTTTCCAAGAGGGAATGCTTGGAAAGCTGCTGTGTCATCTTAACATCTAAAATGGGTGACAGTCTCAGCCGAATGCCCCATCCTACAAACACTCCAGTATGTGAACTTGGCATCGGTAGGCAGGTCTGGGGGAGCCAGTAGGACTGCTCAGGCGTGCAGGCTAAGCACCGATCCTTCTGCAGGACCAAGGTCTAAAGAACGTTCATGTTAAACAGCATTTGTCCTTAGTATTTCACAGTGTCTGTTTCCAAATCTGAATTTAGGAACAGGAGAAAGAAAAATCCCAAACCCTTAAACTACTTCTTGTGTGTGACTGTTTCTGTACCGTGGGTCTGTTCTAGGTTAGTGGAATCATTTACAGGATCTGCAAAATTTCACTTGTTTTTTCCAGTTTCTGACTGCTTGAGCCCAGAGTGATACATTGGAACATTAGGAGAAGAATCTTTATGACACAGCACAACTGCCTTCTTAGTAATCATTTTTTAAGCTGATATATTTTATTTAAAAGCTAAAAAATATAGATATCAATTCTACCAAAGATACATACTAATTCTCAGCAAAACAAAACCAACTTAATTTAAAAAAAAATTAAAATGTACTTGTCTTAAAGATTTAGCAGTCTTTCTCAAATTCATGTCTTTTGACATCAGATCTTGTGTTCTGAAGTTTATGTTCAAATGGTGCCAGTGAATTTTTATATGAAGGGAAAATGCCTATTTGTTAATCCACTGCATTGCTTTTCTTTTTCTTTTTTTCTTTTTCTTTTTCTTTTTTACAGATGTAATTCAACTCTTACTGTTACCCCTTTGCTCTTCTTCTCTTTGTTGCCATTCTAACAATGTGAACTACATTGGCTTTACTTATCAAAGGAGAAGGAATGCAAAAATAAAGAAAGAGAAGGAACTGTAATGAAGAGATTTGGCCTCTACTTTGTCTTAGCTGTTAAACTGTTTTTAGTGTTTTTGTTAACTATTTGCAAAGGGAAGCATTTTCTACAGAGGATAATTAATTTCAAGAAAAATGTCTTGAGTTTTAAGAATAAACGTCTCCAAAAGAGGAGATAGTGGATTTTATACAATGTCACAACTCTCCAACATTTGGGGTAGTGACTTTTTTTGTTTTGTTAGAACATTTGAAACTAGCAAGCAGCCATTGTTTCTAAAGACCGAAGCATTCATGTGTACTCCTATTTTCTTTTCCTTCATTTTTAAAATAGCAAAGTCATTAAAACTGTAAATATTTTGTTGCTTGGATAAGCATCTTCTGGGAACTTTGTATCTATGGTATATAATCATAGAATTTTATATTTTCATATAAAGCTAATTTTTTTCTAGTTTCACCTCCTTCCTAGTTCTGTGGTGGCTATGTGAATACATACCTTCTGTGTTCGAGGTAGTGAGACACCATCATCACACTCCAAAAAAGATTTCCACACATGTCATTTCTTTGGGGCAGTGATTGTGAAAGTTGGATTTTTTTTTTATTATTATTCCATTGTCAGTGTGTGCAATAGGAATTAGACTTAGCCAGTCACTGGATACGTTTGTCTCATTGATCCATTCAGAAAAAAAAAAAAAAATGTGGTGTTTGGTTTGGGGAGAGGGTGGGAGGGAGTATTTTGAGGGAGATTTTTTTGTTCGTTTTGTTTTGGTTTTTGTTTGGGGGTTTTTTGTAACTTGAAGAATCTTCTTTTTGTTATGTTAAACTATATCAAATCATTCTATTATAGTGTTATTTAATATGTAAATTGTATTGCTATACATAAAATAAAGTATGGTTTTTGATGTATTTACAGACTTCTTCCTTATTTGCATCAAACACACATACAGAACAGATGCGCGAGTCAGTATTTCATTGTCCCAGGCGTGCAGGAAGAATGATGAGATCCAAGGCCCGCTTTAATTAGATCTCAAATTTCCAAGCAGAACTCAGCTGGGAGCTGTCTCTCAGTCACTTGACAGTGGAGATCACCGTTCCTTTCTTAATTGTCTCCGACTATTAGAGAGCTGCCAGTAACCCCCTTCCCTCTCCACCACTGGTCCTCCCCAGACTGTAGTGACCCATCAAAATCCCTTTTGGAAGGGGGATCGTCTCCATTCAGAACGGGACCTCGGAGCCTGAGCTTTATTGCCAGCTCCGTTGGGTGTGCCCTTCCTCGGCTCTAACTCTGGTTTATTGGCAGATGCCTGCCTGGAGGAACAGGGGCTTCCACCAAGCCACTGTCACCTGATTTATTGTGATAACCTGCATCTACTCACTGCTCAACTAACCCCAGAGCTGTGGTAGAAAAAGCAAAAGTCCTCGTCCCCATCTCAGGCAGACCAGGAGGGAGGGACAGATGTTCCAAATCCTAGAGATAAAGCAGCAAATATTCCCCATGGAGCGCATTAGCAGTCACACCTCCCTGCTGCATCTGAGCCAAGAGCCGTCATTGACACGGGCGCTCGTTACGCCATCGATGCTCAGTGTTGTGCAACAAAACCTCGACAGCTCCGCACACCGCCTCCCGCGCCGATTCTGCGCTGAGTGCATGTGTTACTTTTTTTGTCGTTCTTGTGGAAAAACGGCTTGGGTTTGTGGATACGCTCTCGTTCAGATCTGCTGCCAGCAGTGAGCTGCAGAGGCACATCTCCTGCAGCGGGGGCACGGCAGCTGCCCGGGAAACAAGGCACACGCAGCCTCCAGAGCAGTACCCACACATGGGCGAACAACATCAATAACTGAAATTGCTTGCTGACGTAAAATTGCTGGTTAAAATCAATACACTATACATCTGCCTTCTTTCGTGTTGCTGCATTCTCACCTGTAAGGTCCACATTCTGGTTGACTGGGAGAAAGAGGGAGCCTGGGACACTCGTCGGGGACTGCCATCAGTGTGACACCGCAGTGCTAGCAGCACAGCCTGCTGACCCCTCCAAAGCCCCTGACTTCCTAGCATGCTTCCTCCAGCCCTTGCTCCAGGGCACTGCCTCACCTTGCGTCCCAGTAACAGCCCAGCACCAGCCCACAGGCAGGCTCCACCGCCTTGCTGCTCGGGGAGCGAAGGTAGGAGGGCAGGGAGCTGCTTCCCTGCCTGCCAGGCCTGTCCTGGGGAATGCTACAGAGCAAGAAGAGCCCAGTGCCCTCTGCGTGGCTTTCAGGCCGGGGCAGGCAGCTGGGGCTGGGCACCTGGGGAAGGCTCCTCTGCCCAGCGTGGCTGCCCTATCTCCATGGAGAAGACGGCAGCCCCTGCACGCACAGGTAGGTGGGTACATAGCACTTTGTAACAACAGGGTGAGAAAGCTGCTTAAATACCCCTTGTCTGGCAAGTGCCCGAATGATGGAGCTGATGGCAAGCTGAACACGAGTCACCACCACTTGCTGCAAAGACAAACGCAGGCCTGGCAGGTCTGACCTGGGACCAGGTAAGGAAACCCTCCCATCCTACTCACAGCAGGTTTAAAAGTGTGTCTTGAAGGGAGGGAGAACCACACAGGAAAAAAGTGAAACCTCACTGAAGACAGGCAAAAGAAGAGCAACAGGAATGGCCAGTGATCTGGAAATCCTGTGAGCAAAGACAGGATGAACTGGGATGTTGCCTAGTGAAATGCTGGAGAGGGCAGCCTGGGAGAGTGTCTCCTGGTATTGAGAACACCACTCCTGAAGGAAGGGTGTAATCTCCCTACGTCTTTGGTGGAAATGACAAGAAAGAGAGCTTGAACAGCCACAAGGAAGGTAGGGGTTGGGCAGTAGGAACATCGCCTAGGACAGTGATGCAACAAAGATTTGTCTGTAGCAGCGACAGAAATCAGGACAACCCAAGGCAGCCCCTTACATGCCCTTTAAATGAAAAATTGCATTTTCATTAGATAGCAGGAGCTCCGAAGTGGAGCCCCCACCCTGCCACTAGCCAGATCATCATGTGCACATACAAGACACGGGGCAGAGCTCCCTGTGGGACACAGGGTGGCTGTTCTTTTCTAACTTACCCTCGCCTTGGGTCGAGCTCAGCAGCAGCCCCGTATGCCGCAAACCTTGTCGCTGTTCTGGCAGTGCAGCGTTTGAGTCCCTGGTCCTGCCGAGCCATCTTGGTGAGCAACAGAGGTGGGAGTGGAGCACAGGAGAAAAGGCAAAGCCTTGGAGAAAGTGCCTGGATTCTGTGCTTGTGCTGGGGAAGAGGCCTGGCTGAGACCTATATCCAGTGGAAACATGTAGCAAGCAGTTCATTAATACTTTGGCAACAAAGATATGATTTACCAGCATTCCCACTACTAACAACACGCCTGAATTAATTGGTGGTATCAGGAGATCCCAACTTCTTCTGTAATAAATAGCTAATGAGTTTAGCCTTTAAGGCTTCCAGAGGCTGCTAGCAGTCATGCTAAGCAGACACAAATAACAGCAGCATTTTTATTAAATGGATTCAAATGCCAGAAGGCGTACTTTCAAGACCTTTTGCAACATAAAAATAATTTTGATCAATGGTTTGGTCCCAGTCCTATTACTTAGCCACTTCAAGCTCCACCAAGTGCTTCATGCACTGACGTGTCACCCCCACCTGCTGGCAGCTGCCTTATTGATCACTTGTGGTTTCTGTTTCCCCTTTGCTGCCAATCAATGTTTCTGATGTCTTTCTGACTTTGTAATGCTTTAAGAAGCAACACTTCACAAAGCAATCTTTCCTGACACTGTGTTCAATTAATCTGACAGTCACTGGGCTCGCTTTTCTTTTCTAAAGTTGTTATCTTCCTTATGTCTTGAAATCCTTGTTCAGGAGTTGATGCCTGCTTTGCTGGTGTTTTATGTTACGTTTTTGAATTTTGAAAAGATTCTGCATTTCAGTTCCATGTCTCTTATGGGAGTGGTTTCCAATATTTCATATTTCACTGTCTCTCTGTCCGGGAGCCATGCTTTCTCTACGGCTCATAATTTCTGTCATTCCCAAATTCAAACCCTGTTGGTCGTATACCCCATATCACAGGATATTCTTGCACAATATCTAATCATAAATACTTTGTTCCTATATCTAAGGAACTGCTGAAAGAGAGAGTTTCTGAGTCAACATCAGAAGAAAGCCAGAAGGTATGTGTGTTTTGTCTTGGAAGGAGAGCGTTATTGGCTGGAAGCCCAAGGCTTGATAGAAGGGAATGTGGCACAACCCTCCACCAGCTGTTTTGCTGGGTTTTTATGATCTAAAATGATGCCCCATCTGAAAGATGAGGGCCAGCAGGCTCTGATTGCACAGGCTTGTATGTAATGTAGATGTTTTTCTGCACCGTTTAGGGCCCATGGGTCCCAGCTTTCTCTGAGTCCATCAGGGGATGATGCCAGCAGCCAGGAGTGAAAAGAGCATTAAAGCTTTTCCTACACATGAATCTGGCCTCGTATACATTTGAGACAGCTGATGGCTGCTTTCGGTACTGCTCCATAAAACGTATTGCTGCTCTGGTCATAGGTACCATATGCGTACAGAAGGTAATGTGCAGTCTTGTTAGCTGGTGTCACACCAGCCCTCACAAGCCAGACCTGGGGGAATGAGACACTAAGGCAACAGAGGGAACCTCCAGAAGAAACCCAGACACTGTAAGAAACCTAGTACAGACTCTTGAAAAATATTTCCACATCCTGATAAAGAAGCTGCAGCTTCCCGGCCATGCATCACACAGACCCACAGCCCCTCCCTGCACCATCCATTGCCCAACTGCCTGTCACATCTCCATGTGCTGTTAGGGAGCGTGTGACAGCTCCAGCAACTACGTGGGTGGAAAGAGCAGTAACACCCGACCAGCCCATTTTCTATTGATTAATACTGACTTCACGCTGGTAATCTGTAGGCTGTGTGGGGGACATAGACAAAGACTTGGTAGTCTGCTAGAGTAAGAAATCAGCATGCCCCACCGTCACTTATGGTGTTCTCATCCATCGGCTGAGGCGCTTCCTTCACACAGACATTTAGTGAGGCAGGAAATGCTGGTGACAATGACAATTACCATGAATTTTGTAGAATGAGACTTAAGGGAGGGAGAACTCTATTTCAAATAAAATCCATTTGGCACATGGCACAACAAGTTCAGCACCAGAGCTCAGCACCAGAGCTCCGAGACGCTGCACGCCCCTTCCTTCTGCGAGAGGGGAAGACCACAATCCTCTTCAGTTCCTTGCTGAGAAGGAAAAACGAGGGGAGAGCTGACGAGCTTGATTGCAGGATAAAATGAGATCTTTCGTGTCCTCTCAGCCAATGCATGGGAGGAAAATTATGATCTCTTAAAGAAAGCCTGGCTGTTTTCTCTCTGCAAAGAGGTTCCTATGCGGTGCACAAGAGGGATGGAATGGGGGTGTCCTGCATGTACTAGATAAATGAGCAATTTTCTGTAACAAGGTGCTTATCAGGTTTCATCAGCAGATGATCAAGAAGAATAGAAAACCATGGAAAAACAGTAAATGGAGGCCTTCATTACATGCAGCCTGATGGGACCATCAGCACCACACAGCTTCACCCTCCAGGAATTTTTCCTAACAGGCTCAAATCATTATCTTTAATGGTATTGGCTCAGTGTCAGAACTGTTGGACGAACTCTGAGTTCTAAGCTGTGGTTTTAATTTAAAAAATCATTTAATGTCATTTAAATTAAATATCATTTCATTCATGACATTGTGAATTGACATTTGTAGAGAACATCAGGTTGCAGAACGTCCGGTATGTTCAAATGCCATGGGTACGACTGTGACCAAAACAAGCTGTTGGCTATAGCAGCTGCAATATAGCAAGCTGTATAAAAATAGGTGACACAGAATAAAAGGGTTAAGCTATTCAACACCTTATTTAGGTAGGCATAGAAAGGTTATCACACTTTGCAACTAGCAAAAAATGTCCTTAGTTTTGCTTAATACTAGCCTTCAAGCTGAAAAACACCATTAGTTGGGGGGGAAATCATGAAAACTCTTAAAAGTTCAGTAACTTAGGTTATGAAAGCCTCTGCCTTCTGAATTTTAGTGCTTTAAATAAGCTTCCTTATTACTTAAATCCAATTTTCTAGATAGCCTCTTACTTTGAGCCTGTTAGACATATGTTATGCCTTTGCCTGAAAGTCTTCTAGTGACCTGTAAATTGATTGCAGCCTGTGAAATTGGCCATAAGTAAATCTTTGCTCTTTTTTTTTTTCCCTCTTTTCTGTTCTTTTTCTGAAATAAAAAGGATGCAGGTGGCTTGTCTACGATCAGGTTATAGATCCTGCATGCACTTCAGAAATGCTACTGACCTCCTAGCAATGACGTAGCTCCTGAGATCTGTAGCAGCAGGCTCTTATATTATGAAGCTAAGATGACTGTGTTTGTTGATAAAGCCACGGGGCAACAAAAAACTTAAATTCTTCTCAATCCTTGTTCGTTGTCATCACAAGTACATTTGCAATAGGCAGGGTTTTATTCATCCAGTAGGTTTACATATCTCATAGTAATCTACTGTGTAATGCGTTTGGAAATAATGAGGCGCACCACAAACATACCTAATTGGTTTCACGCAGAGTTTAAAGAGTTTTACAACATTTGTTTATCTCATTATTTGTGCTTACAATTTACATGTGTTAAAAAAATGTCCTGTATCTTTCTTGCATCATAACAACTCCACAATAGCAGAGGGCCATAGCCAGCGCTCAGGTCATTATATCTTCATAACATTCACCCAGTGAACTGGGAGAATATTTTATGACTGTGTAGGAAGAATAACCGATTCAACTGAACCTGGTCAGATGAGCAGAGCTCTGTCGCAACACGGTTTTCTCTATCTGCTAAAATTTTCCTCCTAATTCCCCAGCTTGAGTCATGGGCGCCTGATCAGCCAGGGCTCAGCACCTTCCAGTTGCCAGCAAAGATCAATGACTGGTCTCTGATTCATCAGCTTTAATAGTTTCTGAAACACATTGTTGTGCTGGTATCCACAGGAATCGGGAAGATTAAGTATGTAACTGTCAAAAAAATATATTAAGCTGGAGTTTGTCACATAAAAGATATGACAGAAAGAAAAAGAATAAGCTCCAAAATGACAAGCAAAAAGAACATGGTGATTTAATACAAATGGCATAAAGTTGTTCAAATTACACCAAAGTTCGCAAATAAGGGATATTAGTAATGCCCCCCACACACACTTTTTATGCCCTTGTTTCTTTCAGATGATCCCTGGTTTTATGGCCCTGCCGCTGCAGGTATCTGGGAGGAAGACCATGTTCCACAACATGATAAAGCTAATCTTGCAAATGATCACAAAGTCACAGACACATGGCACAAAATGTTGACCCGGTCCAATGCCCTCCTGGTGGTTTCCAGTTTGTTCAAAAATTTGTTTTGGGGCAGCTGTATCCCCATGGACTTTACACCAGATGAGGAAAGTCTGTTCTCTCACAACTGGCATAAAAAACACCACTTTGGGTGCTTTGACCAGATATTTGTTATTAACAAGCACTTAACCACAGCCTCAGTAATGAACAGCCCTGAGCAGGGCTGATGTCTTCCTGAGCACGCAGCCATCCCTGCCCAAATTTTCTGCCTGAATCATCTCTCACCTTCTTTTCTGCCTCAGACTATACACTGGTCCCTTTCCAAAATAGAGAGCAAAGTCCCATTATGCTATTTCCTTCTTAGTAAGTCCAAAAAGAATGTCCCAAAAAAGTAGTATTAACTTTGGCAATTGGATTCCTTGCCTTTGGAGCTCTTATTCCACATTCTGCCTGCACTTATAGAGACTTCAATCTTTATTGATTTTCCTGTGCCACCTCTCAGCATCCCTCCTAGGCAGCATGATGCATTAACTTTCCATATAATGAATATTCCTGTTTGGTTCTGTACTCTGAAATACACCCATCTCTGAATGAGATTTCAATACTCTGCATTGCTGATTTTCAGCTGCATGCCATAGCCCTTGTTTTTCATAGGCTGGGAACACAAAAAGAGCCCTCTAGACCCAGAGGTCTTGCTTTTAACACAATCTCTGTTGTATTGGGTGGGGGGGAGCCTTTATATTTTTTAGACTAGTTCCAACAATAAAGTTATTAAAGCTATTTTCGACCTTGCAAGAAAGCTACCTGATGATGATATTGTTCCTTCCTTTTAAACTAATTTTATTTCAATATGGTACATTTGCAGTCATCATAATCCTATTGTTGCATGTTATTCCCAGTATAATGACTGAAAATGCTATTGCTTGGGGGAAGGGGTTTATTCTGGTTTTTGTGGGTTCGGGTTTTTTTCTGTTTAATTTTATCTACTGCTATAATATCAGAAGATAAGCCAATTTATTCACTAAAATCCTTCCTATCCATTCCTTTGTTGACTTCACTTTCCAGTGAAGGACACAAGGTACTTTTGCAAAGCAATATGAAGAAAGACCTACAGTTATTCTGCTAAAGATAGGCTGCATCCACACTGCTGTTTGTCCCAGCCATAGTGTAGAGCAGGTAGCATCCTTGCCGTTCAGCTTCTCACAGGAGATGAGAATATACATACAGCGGTAAAACTATATAGTCAGCTCCTCCATGCTGGGTTTGGAAAATAGCGGCACTAAATCCATAGCCTCTCTAGGGTGGCACCTCCACAGCACTGGGGACATCCGTAGTCTTCCTGAGCTGAATGGCAGCAGAGCTCCAGATAAAAGAATTCCAGATACTTTACTTTTACTCTTAACTTCTTGCTGTGGATTTTAAAAATTCATTTGCAACTTGCGTAAAATGGATGATGATCAGTTTCACACCATGTCATTACAACTACTCTAGCTTACATCCCGCTTTCTCAAAAACATTATTTTGAGTGCCAGACTTGAGGGAATTTAGAAAGTAATGAGCATCAGGAGAGTGGAATTTTAGCCTTCCTGCAATTATGATTTTTGTGTTAAGCACACAACCCCCAAAGTCTTTCTCAGATATCCAGGTGAACCTGAGATCCAAGGTGGGTATAAGGTACTTCGTGACCAGGCTGGCACAGGAGGCCATTGCACTGTTTAGATACCTGGCTCTCCACCTACAGTTAGGGGATATAATTTGATTGATGGAATAGTTGTTGCAGGGGGGTGACTTCCATTTCTACATAACCCAACTTACCTGCACAGCTGTTCTATGCGCTGTCGTAACAAACTGGGTTTTTTTCATGAAACCATTATTGCCTCTGCCCAGCTCAAAACCTGAGCTTCCTAACAATGCAATGGTAGAAAAAAAATAAATTTCTCTTGCTCCTCACTCCTGAGTTCTAGCTGACACATTTCCTATTTACAGAAGGATCTTGTCAAGCATAAGCAAGTGCTGAAAGACAAAATAGTATTAAAAAAGTGATCTCATATTATATGCCCATTAGGGCCATGTTTTGTATTAAACTTCTGTTCATAATAGTTAGTAAGCATCAATATTTTCACAAATAGGTCTCAAATGTTATAGGTGATTACAGAGTTCAGCAGGTTGATTATTACTGCAGTAGAGCATTATCTGCTGATGAGCTTGTAACCCATGTTATTCTTACCTGTTAGGTGCTCATATTATGTATCAATAATTTATAAACTAACATCATTATAAGGTTGTAGTATGGACTGTGACAGATTACAGCACAAACAGGCAGCACTCAAGCACTACGAAGTTTCTCTGTGCAGCTAATCCTGGCTTCATTATGCATTCCTCGTTTAGATTTTATCACACGCTGTTGATATTCTGGAGGGCTCCACTTCTTCCTAGGACATGGTTATCAGTAATCCATGTACTGCATTTCCCCACACGGCAACTGATGCCCATAGCAGAAGCTTAGCTCTTGCCATTGTATCAGTATAGACAGATTTGGGAAGAAGTCCAAGAGTTTGCTAACAGTCTTCGGAGTCAGCAGAGCTCTACACAGGTTTGTGGGTCTGAGTGCAGTGGTGAGGCTACAGCGATGGCCAACTCTGCTCTCATCCCCACCTTTGAACTGGTACCTTCAATCCTCCTTTCACAGAAGTTCTGTCTAGGGCCTGAAGATACAGCTTCACCAGTACACTCAACTGTGTTTTCCGTCCACGTCAGCCATGCTCTTAATAGATTTGTTTCACTAAAATGGCTACAACATAAAGTACTAAACCTACAAGCAGAAGCACTTGCTGTAAAATGGCCAGAGAAATTGCCAAAGAAGGGCTGGGAGTGGTTTTTTTTCCAGGTTTGTATCTACAGAAGATGGAAAGTTTGGAAAAAAAAGAAGTAATTTATGCTCAAGTCTTTCATTTTTCACAACAGTCACTTTCCAGTGCTACTTAAATAGCAAGCCAACTTTTTTTTTACAAAATCCTCTGTACTTGAATGTTTTATGCCAGTTGTCCCTCACAAGGTGGAATGCAAACACTGACAACCGTGAGTGCTCAGCTGCAGCATCTGACGTTGTGAAAATTAATAGCAAAGCTGGAAAGAGTAGGCTGTTCACAAAAAGAGTAGTATAGCTGTTCATGGTGTACACATGCTTGTTAAAAATCCATTTTTCTGAATTCATGACAGCACACCTTTCCTTGGAGCCCCTTCAGGCAGGAGATGCTCTCAGGACATCCAGGAAGAGCAGCCAGTCTGGGCAGAATCTCAAGGCAAAAATCTGGGCTTTACTGAAGCCACTGGCAAAGTTCATTTTGACTTTAGTGCAGCCAAGATTTTACTGTCACCTTATCACTAAATCTTTTGGCTTTCAGCATTAGTGCTTATTTTCCTGAGCAATTTTAGGCATATCTGTTTCAGTCTTCTGACAAAGATATTTATGATGAATAGTAATTATTCTGTGGTAGTAGTATCCTGGGACCTTAGCTGTGGACCCATATGCATCATCAGTAGTAGTGTGTGGATGCATAATAAAGAGACAGGTTTGCTCTTTATTTATGTATGGTGCTCTTTACCTTATCCTCAGACATTTATGCAAAGGGGTTTAAACGGAGGAGTAAACACGAAGATGTGGATACGATCTCTGGTTCAGGATGTGCCTAGTCTACAGACTGTCAGAGCCTGGTAAGAATTAATGTCTGTTGCTTCTTATCACTGTCCCTGGATATCCTCTATTGTCCCTTCTTAGAAACAGGATACAGTATGAATATTCCTACACTCTCAGTAATACAGATTTTTCTGCCTGTGCTATGTTGGGAAGATCTGTCTGGAACATCAATGGTGTCGTGGCAAACAGATCTGGATCCTGTGCCCTGACTGCAAATGGATGGTTCTCTCTAAAGCACTTCTATGATGCGTGCCTTATTTTTCCATAACTACAAATGGGGCTTTGTAGAACATTTTGACAGTTTAAAAAGAATGATGCCATTTCTAACTTAGTGTTTCCACTGAGATTAATCTGATTTTCAGACATGTATTTTGGCCTAGAAAGTAGCTAGTAATCTAAATGCCTTTTAAAAATTTTACTCAAAGTAAACAAATAATTTTCCCAAGCCACATTTATTGTAAATGTCAATCTTGTGGCTATCAGATCTTTCATTGTCTCTCTTCCTCCTCACCCCCATATCATGCTGAGGCCTTTTCTAAAACTAATCCAATTGCTTTTCTACAAGCAAGTGAATGAAACCTAAACACAGACTACACCAGGAAGATGATGAGAAGGCAGGCATATGTTATCATAACTTCCCAGCCTTCCGAGGGTTGTATTTCCTCATAGTCTTGCAAGCATATGCAATGAGACCCAATAAACAAACAAAAACTCTCAATAAACTATAGGGGAAAAGAAAACCTCCTTTTTTCTCAGAACTTGTATGGGCTTTGCAAACACACAGTTCATTAGAAGATAATTCCTTATACAGGGTTACTTATCAAGCTGAGACAGGAGCACTTAGGTTCTGCGGTAAAAGCACCTCAGCTTGGAAGAACAGGGCAGGAGGTCAAAACAAGGTGCAGAGCACATCCTTAGATGGATATTTCCTTTCTGCTCTATTATAAACACTAGCAATTAATGCTCTCTTAGCCAAGAGGAGCAAATTCTGCAGTAGCTTCTGGTTCAAGTGCATGGTGAGAGCTGCTCCTGGTACTGCCACACAGCCTGGGGTCACACACTCAGCTCTGCAGACTCCACAGAGGAATGGGGATTGCCTGGCCAGAGGCTGCTCAAGCTGTGGCCCCAAGTACATCCTGCTGTACATTGTACTGGTGGCTGCCAGCCTTTAAGATTTCCCTTGGTTTGGTATTATGCAGAGCACAAAAAAGGATGAAGATCAACAGCAATATGTTACTTCTATCACACACACAGACACTAGTGTGAGATGGTGTGGAATGACAAAGTGAATCACCAGCTGCAGCTTCTGGTCAGCATGGGTTGTGGGTATTGACGTGGGTATCTGGTTTGGTGCGCATGCTCTTCTCCACTCCTCCCACCCGACCGGCTAAGACTGAAGGCACACGGAAAAGAGCAGTTAGCTGAAGAGCCAAAAGCAATGGAGTAGAGCTGAAGTCCTTTAAAATTTCTCTTTACTGATTCACTTTGGTTCTCTCTCATAGCACATCTCTAAAAAGACTCAGTTACTGAATAGTTCCTGACTTGTATAATTCCAGCTTTACTGTCCCAAATTAAGTGGCTCTTTATTTTTTAACAATACTCAGTTCCCTTTCAGAATGAATTCCTATAGTTTCTTTTCTTCACCTGGTCTCTGATTTTAAATGAATGTTACTCCTAATTCTATGCTATACCTGCAGTGGGAGATGTGCCCCAGAAATTACTCCTCTAGTGTCCAAAAGTGCTTGACAAGTAATACTCAGGTTACATTGAAAATGATCCTTTACTGCCAGAGATTACATTTTTGGGAGGTACCTTCAGCACTGGTTGTGGTGATGTGCCTTGCTACCTACAGCATGCTGTCTGGGATTTAGGCCATGGATCCCAACAATGCTTTCATGATCTTTCCTACAGGTAACAGCCACAGTCTCTCATACATGAACAGAGACTAATAACCATTTCTTCACTTGGCTATGCATCTTCTAGTGCAGAGACAACAGTCCCTTCTCAGTGTCTGTAACAGTCTAAGACAATTCAAGGTATATAAAAGTTATGAACTACATTTTTTAAATAGAATGGGGGAAGCATAATTTTAATCAGCCCCGTTTGATTATTCCAGTTGGCACAATGTGTAAAAAGGTATCACAAATTATTTTGAGAGATTAGCCAATTACAGAGAGCTATTTCCAGAGAGGAAATTTAGGGCATCTCACTAACGGCTTGATTTATACAGCAGTCCATATTTTAGCAACAGCTCATTTGATTGCTTATGTAAACTGGTTTCATTTCACTTGCTTTAAATACAGAAAAACTGTAAGTAGATAAGCAGCTCTATGAATAACAGAACCAAGGAGCCTGGTTTCCTATGTATCTGAGTTGGCAGGAAAAAATCCTACATGGATCCTCTGACATCTAGCAAGTGGTAAGCTCTCCTTAAGGCCTTTCTTCTTCTCTGAATAGTCATCTGTTTTCACAAAACTTTTAGAACTGCAATGTCTTTGGGACTAGTAACCTTGGTGTTGAGTTTGGCTGCAATTAGTCAACTTCAAAAATTACTGAAAAAAGAGACGTGAAAGATATGTGCATGCATGCATGCACAGCTACGTACACACACAGAGCATGACCTCATAAGCCTCATTTAATTAGAAAAACATGCTCTTTAAAAAAACTGATACAAACTGCTGTAACTCTACAGCTTTTGCCAGAGTCATGTCAATTTTCAGAAAGTGAAGAGCTAACCATCAACTGATATCCTTCTGTGATATGGTTTAATGAAGAAAATCAATGATACTCCCAAAGGAAAGCAATTTTCTCATTCCTTGGAATGTATTTATTTTCTTGTATTTCTTTCTGAACTTACAGCTTCATCTTTCCAACGAAAATCTCCTTTGCTACATTATTGCTAAGCTGAAACATAAATGATAGAAAACCAGACGTTGACCCTCTTCACATCAGTGGCAGCACTGACATTTCTACCCAGTTATTTTAAAGCCTGGACTCTATAGTGCTGTCCATAACTCTGATCACAAATAGAGCCCTGTTCAGTAAAGCTGAAGACAGTCAATTGGGCAAGAAAATCTGATAATGTGGTTAGAACTTGCTGTTATTTTAATATTTTAAACTGACAGCATTTGAAAACCAACTTGAAAGCTAAAATTTAAATTCACCTGCCTTTCTGTGCCTTAGGCTATGAAATAGGTTCAGACAAACAGCTAACTACAAATAATGTCATGTAGGACTTTGTAATATAAAGCTCACAGTGAGATCACAGCAAATAGCAGTTTACATTAGGAAGCCTACGCAGACAGAAAGATCTTCACAACACGGAGATATTTTGTTAAAAACATTCTCCTTCCAATGCCTGAATGGTGCAGCAATACTCCACACACCTACAGAGCATTGGTGTCAACTGCAAGCAGGCTGGCTTGGCAGGCAAAGCCAAGCAGACTGCAGAAGTTCTGCATTACATGGTTTATTGCCGATTTTCCCTCTGCAATACTATTCATAGCCAGAGGCATAGAGCAGCAGGTGACTTGGACCTTTAATTTCCAAGTTTTCTCACAAAGACGACTAGCAGCTGATTACAATATTGACACTGGTGATGCGATTCTGGAATTTCACCAGCACTGCTCAGCAGAACATGGCTGCCAAAAAGACTTGCCATTGGAAAGGCTCTGCAAGTCAGGCTTTCCTCTGAAGGTCATGCAGAAAGCCATGTCTCAGACTCCCTGTCACAAACTGATGAAAGTCTGTGTTAAAATGAATCCATTTTCTTGCCCTCCCTCCCCCTCTGTTCTGCCTGGGAGGCTGTCCTAGAAGTTCACTTGTTTGATGCTTAAGCACTTTCCTCAAACTTCTCTGTTCAAGAGGTTTATTCATTACATCCATTTGTCCTTCTGCTAGCTCTATCTTCTTGCTTAAAAAGCTTTTTTTCGCTGATGTTAACACTACTTGCGTATTAGTAGAAAACAATCAGATACTCTTCCTGCTTTTGTTTTGATAAATAAGCCAAACATTTTAATCTCTTCTCACAAAACAAGCTCACTCCACTACCTTCATCATCCTAAAAGCTTTTTATGTACCTCTTCATTCTTCTCAAACTCAGGTGACCAGAAACACACCATAACCATCAGGGCTGGTCAAATAAATAGAATGACCCATGACAGGCTTGCAAGGAGCTCAGCTGAACAATTCTCGCAAAAGGAAAGAGGGGTGAGGTAGTCCATCTTTTCCTCCATTTGCTGATTATGGGTAAACCTGAGATGGGGGTTTAAACTGAAGGACAGAGTATGTGCTGTAATTTGGGATTAGTGCAGATTATTTGTGTCCCTTGGAAGTATTCATTAATTATGCTTTTATATTACTTAGATAGCCCTTGCCTCTCTATGCTTCCCATTCATCCATATAAAGCAAATATGATGCATTGCTATTTATTCTTTACATAGTGTTATAAAGCAAAGTTGATTCATTTTATGACACAGGGCTTGAGATATTTTGATTCTGTTTGCTTTTCTTAGATTTATGTGATCATGCCGCTTGCTTCTCGGCTTTTAGTATGGTTATTAATGTTCTAAGGGGTTTGTTACATTCTGTTTACATTCATTCATTCAAACTTTAAAATGTGTCCTGAAGAGAATTGTTTATCAAAACAGTATTTTGTGTTTCTAAAAAAATGTAACTTCTCTCCTAAAAAAAAAACAAACCAAAAAAACCACCACCAAATTTCATAGAAGCAAAATGGAGGAAAGAGATTAGGCAAAAAAGATATTTGCACAACTTTTAAAATCTGCTATAAAAGCTAATTCTGAGGGTCTTCATTTCTGGTTACCTAACAAGATGCCATTAGACATTTTTTTTTTTAGCAGTGCTAAGGGCACCGCTCAAAATGATTTAAATTGCAGTTCTGAGCACTCAGCTACACTGAAAATCAGGCCCTATATGGGTCAAGCTGGTCATTTCCTCTGAATGAACACTTAAGAAAACATTGGCTTTAAGTGAGTTGGTTCAGACTATGAATCCACCCTGGCAGAGATGGGAACAGAACTCGGGTTTTCTGACTGACTGATCAAATGACTCGACTGTGCTATCACCAAGAAAGAGAGTTTAAAGAATGACTCTGAAAGGTTATTTTCACTGAATTGCTGAGTACATAAAATGTGTTGAAAGAAAGGGTAAAACTTCTTGAAAGGGTTTAGAAATGGTTATAGTTATAATCTGTTGTGGTAGGATTTTCAAGTCCAGTGTTCAGTGAAGCTAGACTGACAAATTTATTATAGTTATAAGGCTGAGAAACCTATTAGAAGAAATATAATAGAAGGTACATTTTTGTGAAGCTTTAAAAGGGACTGAAACAATTCAACAAAAGACTAAATTTGGTAAGGGGGAAAAGTCATTTATTAAATCTTTCTGAAAAGATTGACTGACCTTTCTTTAAAAAGAGTGAGGTTTTTGTAAAAAATGAAAAGCTCAACCTTCATAACAACAACCTAGTAAAAGGGTTTATTAGAAACTGGCTTCTTGTGCAAGTTCAGTTCTTTTTATTGTCAATAAATGTTGGTGTTATGCAATAAGAGAAGCATTGTTGCCTCTCTAATTTCTCTCTGGGATTGAAGAAACTCATAATAAAAGCATTCAAAATCTAAAGTGAAATAAAAAAATAGAACACTCCTGCTCAGGTTTGTATGGCAAAAACCAGAGACAGAAACTATGGGCTGAGAATTCAGCTCATAAGGAAACTGTGCCAGAACTGTGAAGGTGGTGTTATTTCTTCTACCTCTGCTTACAGTAAAAGTCAAGCTATTAATATCAGGCATCTTGACAGTCACATAAATGCATATATTAAAATTCAAAGTACTTTTTGCTTCTGTAGATGTATCATCATTACAGAATAAGACAATTTTAATGTAAGACCAGATGGCAATAGCATTACTTACAGTGGATAAAAGTTACAGGCTGACTTGTATACCCAGTCCAAATGGAGTAAAACTGAAGATGGTGTCTATCATCATCCCAGAGCAAGAGTGGACACAAAGTTAAATAGTCCAGTCTGTTCAAAGCAGTCTCGGAAAGCAGTTGGAAGACTGTTTAAATAACCAGCAGTGCCTGGATGTGATTGGATTCACGTGAACATCAGCAGGCACTGACTGGCACCTCAGTAAACTTGCTACGGTTTCAAGTAGGAACCTCAAATCAGGCCAAAGCTGACTGGCTTTCTGTCGGCGTAGCTGGCAAGATCAGTCTCGAGGAAGTCCAGTGAACCTCCACTAAGGTGTGATGGACATAAGCTGTGGTTGGTTTTGAAGCAGATGATTAGACACTGGTCAGGTACATAATTATAGGCACTAATCTGGGGAAGCCAGTTTCTCAAAGCTCCCTACAGGCCACAGAGAAAGATACCTCTGGTCCTTCAGAGCAACTCCAAATGCTCAGCCGCGTGTTCTGCATCACTGTCAAGGAGAGCTTATCTCTCTGTACTGACTAGGGAGGCAGCCTAGGAAAACCGGCCTTCTCACGTATAAATTGTCTGATGTGACTCTCACTTAAGAGCCAAAAGGTGTATTTCTGTCCCTCTTGTTCACGTGCATCCTCTTGTTGCCCTCAGGAGGAGTACGTTCTCAGTGCGCAAGGGAAGAAAGATGTAGCCCACACGGGTAAGTGAAGTGCTGCTTCTAAGATCAAAGCTAAGCATCCCCAGTCGACATACTTCAAACAGGAACTCAGAATGGTGGTTCTCCAAGTGTTTGTTTTTATTGGGTTTCCTGCGTTCAGTTTAGGGAAAACAGACAACAGGAGTTGTTTGAAATAAAGCTGTAATTTACTATCCTAACATGCTGAGAAGCAATTAGATTCAAGCTAATTACTGTAAATAGTTTTTATAATTACTTGTAAAACATTCTACTACCTGTATTTCTGTTAAAGTCAGTCGAGACCTGTAGGTTTTGGGATTTTTTTAAGCGAAAACTTAACGTTATTAGTCAAGGGCCAAAGAATTCTTCAAAAAGAAGTAGCTATGCTGTAGAAACTACTGACGGAAAACACCTGGTAGGGCACGCAGCTCCTTGACAATACTGAATGGATGTACCAGTAAACTGTCTCAAGTATTGTCTAGTCTAGTTTATATTTCACAGGTATATCTACTACCACCACCTGGAAANGGGGGAGAGATCAAATAATTTGCAGCTGAATACTGATTTTCTTAGCTTTGTCCTATTTATCAGGTTTTTATCTCTACTTGAAGCATAAAGAAAATATTCTCTTCCTTGTGTCCTTCTACCACAACCATTATTTGTTTCTTTGACGTCGGACAGAGTTTGGCCTGGCCTGATCCACAGTTTTATACCGCACTTTTGCAGTCACAAAAAACAGTGGGAGTTCCACCACCTCTGTGCCCTCACACTCACAGTTGTCGGTTCTTCCTCTTCCCACAGGTCTTCCAACTCTTCTTCTGACCCTGACCCAACTGTCTCTAGCTTGGACAACTACTTTTGCACTGGCTGATGGGCACTCAGCCCATCCTGGTCTGTTGTTTGGGTTCTGGTTCACCCGAAACAGGTCTCCTGATGTCTGGGGGCAATTCCAACAAGCACGCACAGATTGTTCACATTGGTTTGTCTAAGCATGCAGTCATGCATCGGCAATTTTCTTTCAACAAAGCGTGACTTCCACACGTGTACCAGTCTTTTTCACAATGAATACACAACTTTAGCTGCCAAATAACAAAATGCAAATACAGGAACGTGTTGTTGGGTTGTCCTACCATTTATGAGCTTCATCTCGGCTCTACTCTTACTACCATAGAGAAGACAACTATTTGTAACCCTGAATGGAGAATGGTATGGGACCTGCCAACAGTAGGGTTGAGAGCAACTCCCTGAATATTGGAATGTGAGGGGAAAGAGGAACTAGAAGCCCATTTTTGCACTTTCTCGGTTTGATGCTTTATTAGCTTGCTCCCGCACTGGGAGGACATTTCCTTGCACGCCTTTGCCTTTTTAGCTTGTTGTAACTCACAGAAGCTTCGCACAGGGCTTGTGCAGTTGATTGAAATGCTGCTGACCACTTCTGCAGTTGATAGGGAAAACCGCCAGAACCCAAGGTGATGGCCACAAGCTGCTCTGATGGGATTTCACAGCTCTTAGACTGTCCCATAGGCCTGGTATATTATACCAATGGTATCGCTTAAGAAATGTTTATGAGCAGATAGACTTTGGACCTCCAAGTGGATATTAAGCTACTGTAGCAATAGAGGTGTACCTCCAAAAGGCAAGTAAAGAAAGAAGAGGAAAGCAAAGCAATTAGAAAAAACCTGAAATATATGCATTTTTTTAAAAAAAGTTTTGGAGTGGTTTTGTATGAAAAAATCCTTTCTTATTGTTTTCCCTTTGAAATACTGCTGTTTTAAAATCCCAGTAGATAAAAACATTCAATTTTTTAAAAACTGACATATGGCAAAAATTGGTACCAGTAAATAAAAGCACATAAAGCTAAATCGCACCATTCTAAATGTTAGTAAAAATGACAAAATAAAATACTAGCTATATAAACTACGCACAGGTGTGTAGCATATTACAAGAAAAAAACATATCTTGCAATTATAAGCCTACAGTATTTATTTCACTTGCCTGTAATTACATTTTATACATGTTTGTTTAGTAATATCAATCCAAGACATCATTTTGAGGATATAATTAACTGCATGTTAGAACAGAATGTGTTGGACTGTTTTTGTGTGTTGCAAGACTTAAAAAGTCTTTGTTAGCTGTGTTTAAGTGCCACCTAGTGTTACAATTCACCAATTTCGCTCAGAAAACCCTTTTCTCCTAAATTTTCAGACTAAAACCAAATTTCAGGGTTAAGAAAAACCTAGGGTCACAATGCCCACATTTTGGTGCTAACAGTAAGTCCTTAATCCATATTTAGGCACTCATGGAGTACACGATCTCATGCATAACACTTCTACTGCAGACTGTGACCGAGCAACAGACAGACTAGTCTGGTGTTAAAGCGTACACTCGGTCGTATTAGCACAATTGGACAGTAAATACAGTTTTTCAAATTTTTATACCAGTGATCCAACAGTAAGTTCACACAAAGATAGAAGTATTTCACGAAGACACACACATATAAAAACTTCTAAATATTTTTTTCTGTAAGATGCACAGTATAACTGGAAACTGGGGGGTTGGGGAGATGGATGACATAACGTTCTATAGATCACGCTACAATTAGATGCCAGTGCATTAAGATATGCAACAGAATGCCTTTCCCCATTTGAGTGAGTCCCATCTATGAAGCCCTGTTTCTACAACGACCCTCACTGACTTCATTGTGGGCGCTTCACAGATACAAGGAACCACGTATTCAAAACAGCCTGCTGTTGCGGATTTCTGGCTGTTACTAGCAGTGTTCTTTTTTTAAAAAATAAGTTTAAAGCTTATATTCTTGACAAGTAGGGAACTGATCTAGGTTTTGTTGCTCTTCTAATGAAAAAAGAACATTAATACTGAAAAACTAAATGCAGAGTTTATAGCTCATTAGCTATGAACTTACAGAGTGTTTCATCCACTGTCACATAAAGCAGTCATTAAGAAATTATGGTTTCCATCCTGTCTGTTTCCGCAACACTGAACAGTTGATAGTATCTGTAGCTTAACTAAAATGCTCTTTGCATTCTCTCCACAAATGGCATATATAATGGTTTATGTAAACCAAACTTCAATTTGTCTCTATTCTTTCTGAAATTCATTAAATGCCACCAGAAAGAAAGACCACTGCCATTACAGAGAACTGGTGTGGCTCAAAGTAGAATATGCAAAACAGTTAGGCTTTCCGTTAAATTTAGTGAGACCGTAACCATTAGCTTTTCACACCATTAGAAATGAGGAGAGGCTTCTATTTCTCCATATCATTTACTGGAAAGTCTTGTCTTTAAATCACAATGGTAAAAAAAAAAAAAAAAATTAAGTACTATTTATCCTGACAGCTGCAATAAACAGGCATAAGCTGACAAGTACATTAAAGAATTTCTACTTAATTGTATGTCATAAAGTGAATTAATGAGAGTTTGTTGCAGAAATACAAGATCAGAGAATGGAAAAAACAGAAAGGATAAAGAGCTGAAGAATCACAAGAAAAAACTTCTGATCAGCAGTAAGAAAGGCTTGTGACGAGGCGTCTTAGAACACTAGGATCAGAGAATGTTTAGAAAGGGAACAGGGAAGACAAGCTCTTTAGGAGCAGCTTTTAGAAACCACTTGCAGCTGCAAATGTGCACAAAGCTATCAGGCAACAATGAAGAAAATGAAGAAAAATGAACTTTCAGCCATACTTGGCTTAGAATTGTTTGGTACATGTTTTCTGCAAAGAACAAAACATTCACAAAAAAGTAGGTCAATTGTGCCTTTTTTTAAAAGTACATTTTGATAACAATTTTAATATAAAGGACTTGAGTCAGTCTCAGTAAGTCCTCAGCTTTGAGATCTGGGAGAAATTCTGCTCTCAAATATAGAGAGATCACACCACAGGGTTTGGAAACGCCATGTGGAGAATCTGGCTGGCATTCACAGCACGCTTCCCGTGCCAAAAATGTAATGCTGTGCCTTGTGCAGAGAAGTAACAATTGGCTTCAACTGTTAAAGTCAACCTCACTAGAGAACATGATGGCGTCGGGACGAGCGGACCCTGGCAGGAGCGAGAACAGGCAACGCTAACCCTCAGCAACAACTCGGCGTCACTCGGAGGGGGTTCGCTCTTCCTCGGTGTACCTGGGCTGCAAAGCCCAAAAAGTTTGTCCAAGCTATGGCCAAACTCGCGTGCGTGTGCGTAGGGGAGAGGGGGTGGTTCAAGCGATGGATTTCACCGCCGACAGTGCCTGACACGCTCCCGCCCGCCCGCCACAGCCGCCGGCGGGGAGGCCCCTCAGCGGTAACGCTCCCTGCGCGAGACAGCCCGCCGGCAACGATTGGGCCCTGCATCCTCTCGCTCCTCCAATCCCAGTGGCGAAGGCGGATCCCGACCTCGCCTGATTCCGCCTACCGGGGCGCGACGGGGCCAATCAGCGCCTACGCCTAGGCTCCACCTTTCCGGCCGTCTCCATGGCAGTGGGGGCGGGGGGGAGGCTAAGGCGTCGTGGAGACTGTGGTGGGTGGTTGCTTTCCTTTCCGAAGCCGGCGAGGCTGAAGGTAAACTAGGTCTGCGTATTTATTTATTTTTCTTGCCCACCTTCTCCTCCCTCAGTCCTACAGAATGGTACATTCCGATGGGCTCGTAGATCCTCCCCCCCTCCCCTTCTCAATGGTAGGGCTAAGGGCGGCTCCTGCGTGCCCCTTCGCGCGCGCCGCCGCCGGCCGTGTGCTCTACCCCTGAGGCTGCTCCGCTCCCGCCTTTTCAGGGGCGGCCGCCCGAGGTGGGAGCTCCCGTCTCTCCGGCCGCCCCTCGGCCCAAGGTGCCTCCTAGGGGCTTCTGGCGAGACGGCGGGTGAGCGTGGGGCTGCCGGCGGGGGCCTGTCTGCAGCGGCTTGTCTGCAGCGGCTTGCCCGCAACGGCCCAGCCTGGCTTGCCTCACGCCTTGGCAGCCGCCCAGGGAAGCTGCGTGTGAAGTGGTTGCCCCGTGGCGCTGCGGGCGGAGGCTGCTCGCACTGGGTGCTTGTTTATTGCTACTCTTTGTAGGCCAGGCTCTCCTAAAGAAAAGAAGAGCGTGTGTTTGCGCTCCCCGTGCTTTAGTTTCTCCCGTTGCCAGTAAAGGCATTGCCTGGCGAGTGGGATCTTGCCTGGTCTCGCAAGCTGCATGAAGTTCCCTGGCTGAGGGAAAGAGCGCAGAGGCATTGTGCTTGCTCCTTATTAAACGAAGGGGAAGCATTAGCAATAGGCCAATTGCATAGAAGTATTTTTGTGAGTGTGGTGAAACGTGTCCCTAGAAAATGGCCTCTGCTGAAGTTAGGGTGCACGTGTAAATAACTTGCGTCAGAGTTACATGGGAATCTCTTGACAGAGAGGAGGCCTTTCCTAATGTTCTTGTGTCTTGGTGAGATCTCTTGGTTCTCCCACACTTCAATACTGTGAATGTGATAGGTTCTTTTGTTTTCTTAGATATTACTTAACGTGACAACAATGCAGTCACCTCTGAGGTGAAAAAATACTAGACTGTAAAACACTTTCAGCCTTCTGAAAAGTACTGTGGGATCTTGATTTGCATGCAGTGGGCAGTTGATCGTCATATCAAAAAAAAAAAATCAGTAAGATGTAAACAATTTAAGCTGCGTATTCCATCATGTACTGTGTTACAATACTGAAGAGCTGAGCTCAAGTTTTCACTTAATTTTTCAAGCACTCAAAAATTAAACTGGTTTAGTAGCTTAAATTATTTAGTTTAAACATGCCTGTACTTAAACATAGATTCCTATGAGCAGGGCACTGTATCTGTGAGAGGTAGTTATAAATGTTATTTACAAGTATAACTTTGTGTTCAGATTAACACAAAAAAAGCCAGAAATTGCTAATGTAAACGGTAATATACAAATTATGCAAGCACATAGTTTGCGTGTGTGGTTGTAAGCATCTGAAACTTGAGAAAGCTTAATGTTAAATCTGAAACTTGAAAGTCAAATTTTATTTCTCTCATAAATTATTAGAATACAGCAAGATTTTCCTAAAACATATTGTGAAGATTAGTAGCGTGCATGTAGTCAAAGCATAATGTAATAATGTCTTGTGGTGGATATTCAGATTTATAAGCAGGCTTTGTGTAGATAGCTGATATAGAAATATCGTGTGCAACTTTTTAACAGGGAATTGTTTAGTACTGAAAAGTATGTTCATGTATGTCTTTGGAAGATTAATTTTGCTTGGTTTTCCTTTAATAGAGTGACAAACCTGGGGCAAACAGCTGAAAATGTCATCCTATTTGGCTCAGGAGGTTCACCTTGCTAGAAGACATGAAGAGATGTAAGTAATTGTTTCAGCGCTGAGGCCTGCCTCCCAGCAGTTTGTGTTGTGGTCTTGCGAGACCTCCCTCACTGCACCCGACCATCCTGTGAACAGTGAATCTGAGCTCTGTACACAGCACGGTGGTTATGTCAACGAGGGGTTGGTGTTCCAGGAGGTGGTACTCTTCCTTCATGAACTATTGGAATTAGCATCCTTGATTGCCGTTAAGGGTATTTAGGTTGATGAGGTTTTTTACTTCCAATGGTGGTACTGGTTTAAGATTTCCATTGTTAACCTCCTGTCACCGTTAAATTCCTATTTGGGGAAGGTAATTGGATTCTCTCACTCTATGCCTCAATTATAGAATTGCTTCTTTGTTGCCCTGTAAACTCAGATTGTGAAGCAAATACAGTAATGATTCAGAAAAAATCTGCTTTTCTTTTAACAACTAGTACTTGCCAATGAGCAAGAGTACTCATCGAGTCACCCCAACCCACCCGGTCTTTCCTGTTCTGGGAGATTCAGTGCTTCTAAGCACCTTAGCATATGAGGACTGCTGGTTGCAACATTATAGCTTCATACAGCACAGCAGGTGGTGTCTGCCTGTACCTTTTCCCTCCCCCAGCACACCCACCCTACAGCCGGCTTAATTAGCCCCATAGTTTTGAGAAAACTGGGTAAGGTAAAAAGGTTATTTTCTAGCTCCTGAGCAAAATGTTCTACCCACTTAGCAAAATGTTTTCCTTTGTAGACTGTCTCAGAGATCAGAGCTGCTACAGCAGATGGAGACTTATCTAGGAGACAAAAAGACTAAAAAGACATGGCAAACTCAAGCAGCTGATGCAGCTCATAAAAGGAATGCAGCACTTTTAAATGTAAGTTTCTGCAACTACCAGGAGCCGCATTGAAATGTCATGGTTGTGTAGCTTAGAGAACTAAAAAAAAAAAAAGTGTTTGCTCTATAGTTATCATTTGAATTCTCCTGTACACAGTTCCCTTTTCTGGAACTTGACCAAAAGTATTAAATGACAAGTCTTTATTATCTGATGGCATCACTACCTATTTCCCATGCCCTTCTTATATGAGCCTCGTGGTGGCAGCTGCTACTATTTTTTTTTAAGTGCATGTAGAGATGCAACACATGCTATTACATGCCCGCCTAAGAGAACTTAGTCTGACAAGACTCACAGCACCTTTACGCTTTGATTCAAGTCACGGGGGTATGTTTGGGAATAGGGGCTGACCAGCCTGTAATACTTTTAGTCCAGGGTAAGAAATATTCTCCCACTGTGGTTGTGTGAAGTTGTGGAAGAAGTTCTCAGTTTAATGTTTTTCTTTAAAGAGGTGTAGAATGACTTCAAGAATCTCACTTGCAAGTCTGTAACAGCAGTGTTTGGTATTTCTGGCTCTTCCTAGTGGTGATACTGTTAATGATGTTAATAGCTGTTCTACGTACCTGTTGTCATATTTAGGTAAGATTTGTGTTTCCTAGGTAATTCAGCAGACGTTTGAGAATGGGCAGTTAAAAAGATCTAGGTTTGATGGTAGGGACAGAATGTGAAAACCTCTTCTGGAACCCCTAGCTTCAGCATCTGAGTTTGAAGAGATTGCACTTGACCACTGACATGAGCATGCATTTGAAAAATGTTTGCCCGTTGTTCAGGAAACGACAGAAAACCATACCTCTCGTGCATTTTCTTTAAACTCTTACTTATTAAGAGTCCATATTGCGTGTATTGTTTTTACTGAAACGATAAGTTTTACTGTAGAAAATTACAAGATTAATTTGTGTCACCAAAAATGTTTTGTTTCTTCATGCATGATTAAAATGTTTACATTTCGGGTGGGTATAATTCCATTGCAGGCCCTCTTTGTATTTAGATGGAAGCTATATTTTAGGGAGTGGCAGACAAGGCAGAATAGTTAATCAGGGGTGCCTTCTTAACTGTTCTGTGACAAGGAAGATTTTTCAACTTGGACTCTGATAAACTGGTGCCTTCTGGGCTGGGGCAATCAAACCCCTCTGTAGTGGATATATACAACTGTAGGTGCTTCAGAGGGAGGCTGGGGAGCAGTGGATGGTTTGTTTATTAGTTTTTCCATAGTTCATGCTCCATTGATTTAGTAATTTCAGCCATTATAACTCCCATTTTCCATACACATTTTATAATAGATTTTTATTTCATAAATGCAGTTTTTTATGCATTATTTGTATTTTATAAATGCATTCTCAGTTAACATATACAGGTGAACATAATAAATGCAGGGTATATTTCTGCATGCTGAAAGCTTGTTGTATTGGAAATGTTAACAATAGCTCAGACATATACAGAGTGTAAATATTTTTGCAGTTAAACAGATATTTGCCATCTTCTGTCACATCCTCAAAATTGTTCCTTTCAAGTGTCAAAAATGTTGGTGTTTGTACGGAAAAAAAGCAAAAACATATGTATCAAAACAAATTCTGTTGCAGGATAAAGTAGCATAAATCAGTTTAAATCTATTAATTTTATACTAGTTTTAGCAGGCATGCACTCCTGCAGATGCTTTCTGATAACAGAAGAAAACAGGAAAAAAAAAAAATCTATGCAGAATAATATATGAGAAGCTTGAAAACAAGACTGATTAATGTGCCAGCTTCAGAATATTGTTCCTGATACCAGGCACTGTACATTTCACAGTTACCATGTGGAGAGTTGTTGATTTGGCCTACTCAAAAATACATGGACATGATGAAGTGTTATTTTTTTTATTTGCATTTCTGTTTTTCTGCGTGTAAGCAAAATCAGTTGTTTTCAGTATGTGATCATAGCAAAAGACATTTTTCTTTCTCTGTGCTAGTTGATATTTATGCACAGGAAAGCATTTCAAAATTAGTTTATTTACTGATCAGTAGGAAGCAAGGAACGAAACATTTTTTTTAATTGAAATTTTAACATTATAAGCACTTGTTCAGCATTTTAACATAATTATCATAGAATTTTCCTTGATGTCTTTAGAGGGAGACTGCAGATTAGGGAAATCTGTGTTATTTGGTACTTATATAATGTTGTTGTAGTAAAAGCAGAAATTAGTCTAGTATTTATAATCTAATTTATTTCATTTGTTTGTCAGTAATATTTCTCATCCTTAGAAATACGTATGACTGTGCAACAGCTTATAACATGAAATAGAAAATAAAGAATATGCTATAGTATTGGGAAGGTAATTTAGACCAAATTTGCTTTCCTTCACAGGCATGTAATTCAAGAATTATTTAAGTGGGATTCTGCCAGACTGATATCAATATAAGTGACAGCTGAATTTGGTCCCCTAAAAGTGATGCATGTGTCATGCATTCCATTTTACCTCTGGGGAAGGGTCTTGAATTGTTTTTGTTCCAGTCCTTGTGGTTTTAGGGGAAGCATTGTAAGATGCTCTCTTCTTTCAGTACTGTGACATATTAGATTTGCTGTTTTTTCCAAAGAAGTTTACACTACTGACGTATTTCTTTTTATGTTGATGATGGGGATTTCTTTTTCCTACAAAGCTTACCAGTTGTGTAGACACACAAGAAGTGCCATCTAATCTTTCAGTAGTTCCAGTTATTTTCTAAAGCATACTACACCTTCCAGCAAAAATTTCTTTCACTGTCTGTCATTAAATCAGTATTCTGAATGACAATAGACTGCACAACATACAAACTAGAATGAGCAACGAAAAGACACATCCAATATCTAGGCTATGCCACTTAAATAA